>CAUYPK010135247.1:0-25982 GCA_963574355.1 Loris lydekkerianus
ATTAACCTGTTTGGAAGTGGAAGACATTATTCTTAGTAAAGCATCACAAGAATGGAGAAGCATGAATCCTATGTAATCAATTTTGATATGAGGACAATTAATGACAAGGTCATGGAGGGGGGAGGAAAAGCAGAGAGAGGGAAGGAGGGAGAGGGGTGGGGCCTTGGTGTGTGCCACACCTTCTGGGGGCAAGACAGGATTGCAAGAGGGACTTTACCTAACAAATGCAATCAGTGTAACCTGGCTTATTGTACCCTCAATGAATCCCCAACAATAAAAAAAAAAAAGAAAAATGATCGTAGAGAAATAGCAATAGGTCCATTTAACAGTATATTAGATATGTGGTTAGAGTAGACCTGTCAGTGCAAGTGGTGAAAGAATTAATTTTTTATTTATATTTTTTCTTTACATTTTATTTTATTTTTATTTCAGATTAATATGACGGTACCAACAGTTAGGTGACAATGTTTGCATGTGTTAAGTAGAGTCCCTATTGTGGTTGGGGTTAATCTTTTATAAAGGATGCTCCTCTATCTCCCCTTTGGCCTGCCCCTAACTCCTGCAGATGCCCTCTCTGTAAGCCCTTGTTGCCCATGATCTACCTTGGGCCTCAAACCTTCATTCTCCCTTAAATAATTTGCCTTAAAAAAATAAATAAATAAATAAAGAGAATTTAATCAGAACTTTTCTTAAGTTCAGAAGCAAGGGCAGAAAAAAAAGACAGATGGAAATCGGTGTGAGCAGCAGAGTAAGAATATCTCAGGTGAATGTGAGGGCGATGAAGGCCAGCCTGGAAATGGGGTCAGGGTGGAGACAGACTGAGAACAGTGACAGGCTGGCAAGGTCATGAGATGACAGATACTTCTGCGGTTTAGGTAAAGAGACCAAAATACCAGTATAGCATATAGCACATAGCTTGGGAGCATACAGATTGATAACAAGCTAAGTAGTTATTTATTTGAGTAGTTATAACTCAAATATTTCTCTAAATTCTGTGAGAGATCAGACTATGTCTGATTTGTTTTTTCATATAACCCAATTATTAACTAAATAAGTAAAGGGAAGAGAGAAGAAAGGGAATGAGGTAAAGACATGCTTGACATGTGTCATGTTTATTCCATTTGTGACCTATTCGGATTTTTATGTGGATAAATGTATGTGAATATGTGGATGTGGATGTATAAAACATACACACAAATACATATGTCATCCATAAAGGCCCGTAGACATTTCCTGCAGTATTGGGGTTGATAACAATGATTAGAAAATCTGTCAATTGGATTATGTTCAATCTTCTGGGAAGATTGAAGATTGAAAACTCAGGGGGTGTGCTGGATGTGGGAAGCTGATGAGGGCAGAGAACTAGAATCGAGTGTAGGTATACAGACAAAGCTGAAACATTTTGTCCAGAGGTCAGTTACTGAAAGGAAAGGGCCTAGAGCTGATGCAGTCTGACCAGAACCAGAGACCACAACACCAGCCAGGTCAAACAGAGGGGCTGATCAGCAGGCAACAGAAAGGTAGGTCCAGAGTTACTTTGTATTTCCCTTTTTGGAAGATCCAAAAGTCACACCTTCTGCCAAAACCCTCGGGCTTTTAACTTCTCTGTCTTCCATAGCAAACAGGTTTCCTCTTCCAGGACTTTCTATTTAAAAGAGAGATCCTTGGAATTAATTTGCTCGTGCCCCCTTGTTGAAATGTCTTTTTGTGAAGTTCTGATTATTTGTTTTAAATCTCCTTGTTGCAAACACAGACTCATATTTAGATTTCTCAGGTTGGAAGTTCACTTATGAAAAACCAATACAAAGGTTTGTTAAACAGCTAATTAAGAGAAAACAGTGACTCCTTGTTAGACGGGGGTGAAATAGGAGTAGGGTTTGGGAGAAGAAGAGAATGAAAGGGATTTCCATTCACCTCCAGATGTCCTAATATATAATATTTCAAGGGAATTCATTGTTCATTTTACAGGAAAACAAAAATTCCATACCTGTTTTCCTGTTGGGGCTATAAATCAGTAAAATATTAAGGTAGAAACAAAAGAAATATTTCTCTGAGATTAATCATCCACCTCAGTCATCCAAATCCTTGAAATTGATTGCATTGCAGACTTGTAATTCTGAAAATAGATTGTCAAGTATATTTTTCCTCCATCCCAAAATGTTTAATACAAAATTATTCCTCTTCTGTCTTTACTAAGACACAGAGAACATAATATAAAAGAGCTCACATAATATATAGGATTATACAAAATCTAGGTTGGCTATCCTCCTCTTCCTGGTAAAAAATAAATTATAGGAGCAACTTTAGTTTTGTGAGAATTTTTATTTGAACCAAGCCATCTCGAAATCACAGCTCTGTAGTAATTGTTCAGTTTTCCCCTCATGTCCTTGGGAAATATTGTATAAAGTTTTGCTTTTATCACAGGATATTAAACCACTAGAAACAATTTGAAATTGAATACAGATCTCTAGCCCTGAGACTTCAGTTATTTTTCTCCCTTGCTGAGTTATCCAATCATTTAAAAATCTTATTCTCTTTGATCATTGGTAGGAATGTTGGCTTGGCACAGTCATTTTAGCTCAACTTGTGATGTTTTTGAAAACTCCCAAGTATGAATTTTAACAAGTTAACAGGGTGTTCCAAATTCTCACCTCTATCCCTGAATATCAGTTGATGCATTCACAGTATTACATGTCATCTCTTGCCTATTTTTTTATTTCACATGAACTTTTAATTAGCCATTTTGGGTTCCCTTTACTTTTGCTAGGAAATAACTATTTAAATCTATTTTCCCCTAATACATTTCTAATGGGATTCCCCTGGCAAAGGCAGGTAGGATTTTTTTTTAAATTGGAACCATACTAAAAACAGACTTATTTTGGTAATCGCTGATGAGTTTCTTGACAAACATTCATGCAGCTAAAATGACAATTCCATAGAACAGAATGGATGGCATAAAAGAAGGGTAGAAGATGGTCCTCCTATGAAAACAAGCTGTCCAGTGCCAGCAGGGGCTATTACCCTGCTGTTTTCTTCTTGCTTAAATGCCTTCTTACTGGTTCAGACCAGAGATTCCACCAAAAATAGTAAACACAGTTTGAAAAGAAAAGGAAAATATACATATAAAGCTTCCAAAAATGATATTATAGTGAGGAATAAAGTTTTCCTTCTTCCTTAAAAACTGTCTATGACACACTATCTTCAAATAAAAGCCATCAAATCCTATATCTGTTCACAATAATGCTATTGGTAATAGCTAATATTTTCAGGCAGATCTTGTTTTATTGCACTTCACTTTATTGTGCTTCACAGATATTGCTTTATTTTATTTTATTTTATTAACAAATTGTAGGTTTGTGGCAACCCTGCACCTAGCATCTAGCAAGTCTATTGGCAAGATTTTTCCAACAGCCTGTGCTCACTTCATGTCACTATGTCACATTTTGATAATTTTCTCATTACTGAAACATTTTGATAATGTTTCAAACTTTTTCATTATTCTCTCTGTCATGGTGATCTGTGATCAGTGGTCTTTGATGTTACTATTGTAATTTTTTTTAAGGCACCACCAACTGCTCCCATAGAAGATGATGAATTTAATAAATGTTGCATTTACTGACTGGGCATTCCCTCCGATCTCTGTCTCTCTCCCTCTCTTTGGTCCTCACTATTCCCTGAGACATATTAACATTGAAATTAGGCCAGTGAATAACCCTACTATGACCTCTAAATCTTCAAGTGAAAGGAAGAGTTGCATGTTTCTTATTTTACATTGAAAGCTAGAAATAATTAAGCTCAGTGAGGAAGACAGGTCAAAAGTCAAAATAGGCTGAAAGCTAGGCCTTTTGCACAAAACGGTTAGCTAACATGCAAATGGAAAAGAAAATTTCCTGAAGGAAATCAGAAGTGCTACTCCAGTAAACACACGAAGGACAAGAAAACAAAACAGCCTTACAACAGATAATGGAGAAAGTTTCAGAGACCTAAACAGAAGATCAAACTAGCCACAACATTTCTTTAAGCCAAAGCCTAATCCAGAATGAGATCATAACTTTCATTAATTCTGTGAAGGGTGAGAGAGGTGAAGAAGATGCAGGAAAAAAGTTTGAAGTCAACAAAAGTAAGTTAATGATAAAAGAAGCCATCTCCATAAAAGTGCGAGATGAAGCAGTAAGTGTTGATGGAGAAGCAGCAGCAACCTAAGATCACGGATGAAAGTGAGTGACAACACCAAGCAACAGATTTTCAAAGTAGACAAAACAGTCTTCTATTGGAAGAAGATGCCTGCCATTTAGGACTCTGATAGCTAGAGAAGGGAAGGCGATGCCTGGCTTCAAATCTTCCAAGGACAGGCTGATTCTCTTATTAGGGGCTAATGTAGCTGATGACTTTAAGTTGAAACCAGTGCTTATTTACCATTCTGAAAATTCTAGGACACTTAAAAATTATGCTAAATCTACTCTGCCTGTGCTCTAGAAATGGAACAACAAAATCTGGGTGATCGCACATTTGTTTACTAAATATTTTCAGCCCACTGCTAAGAACTACAGCTCAGAAAAAAAAAAAAAAAAAAAAACTTCTGAAATATTCTCATTCACAATGCACTTGGGCAACCAAAAGCTCTAATGAGAATATACAGGGAGACAAATGTTGTTTTCACACCTGGTAACATAGCGTCCATTCTGAAACCCATAAATCAGGGAGTAATTTTGACTTTTGAGTCTTTTTATTAAAGAAATACCTTTCACAAGACTATAGTCATGCATAGTAATTCTTCTGGCGGGTATGGGAAAAGCACAGTAGAAACTTTTGGGAAAGGATTCGTTATCTTATATGCCATTAAGAATATTTTTGATTCATTAGAGGAAGTCAAAATATCAATCTTATTTGGAGATTTGAAAGAAGTTGATTCCAACCCTCATGAATGACTTTGAGGGGTTCAACATTCAGTGGAGGAAATAGCTGCAGATGAAATAGCAAGAGAACTAGAATTGGAAATGGAGCCTGAAAATATGACTGAATTGCTGAAATCTCATGATAAAAACTGACCAGATGAGAAGTTGCTTCTTATGGATAAACATAAAAAGTGGTTTCTTTTTCCTTTTTTTTTTTTTTTGAGACAGATTCTCACACTGTTGCCTGGGGCAGAATTCTGTGGTGTCTTCAAAGCTCCTAGTAACCTCAAACTCTTGAGGTCAAGCCATCTCCTGCCTCAACCTTCTAAGTAGCTGGAACGACAGGCGCCTGCCATGATGCCTGGCTAGTTTTTCTATTTTTAGTAGAGATGAGGTCTCACTCTTGTTCAGGCTACTCTCAAACTCCTGAGCTTAAGCAACACACCTGCCTTGGCCTCCCAGACTGCTAAGATTACAAGTGTGAGCCACCACACCTGGCCAGAAAGTGGTTTCTTGAGTTGGAAACTACTCCCAGTGACGACGCTATCAACATTATTGAAATGAAAACAAAGGATTCAGGGGTCCTCAAACTATGGCCCACAGGCCACATGCTGCGGTGTGATTGTATTTGTTCATGTTTTGTTTTTTTACTTCAAAATAAGATATGTGCAGTGTGCATAGGAATTTGTTCATATATATATATATATTTTTAAATATAGCCCGGCCCTCCAACAGTCTGAGGGACAGTGAACTGGCCCCCTGTTTAAAAAGTTTGAGGACCCCTGATTAGAACATTCCATAAACTTAGTTGACAAAGCAACAATGGAGTTGCGAGTATCAACTCCGATTTTACTGCTACGTAAAATGCTATCAAACAGCATTGCAGGATACAGAGAAATCTTTCAGGAAAGAAAGAAGCAAGTGATACTTCAAACTTTATCATTTAAAGGGTTTTTACTTTAAATAAAATTTTACATACATCAGACTTGTATTTTAAGAAATTGCCATAACCACCCTAACTTTCTGCAACCATCAATCACCCTGATTAGTCAGTAGCCATCAACATCAAGGCAAGAGCCTCCATCAGTAAAAAGATTACAACTTGCTGCAGGCTTAGATGATCATTAGCATTTTTTAGCAATATAGTATTTTTAAATTAAAGCATACACATTGTTTGCAGACATAATGCTATATTATAGCATAAATGTAACTTTTATGTGCACTGGGAAACCAAAAAAATTCCCGCGACTCCCAACTCGCTTTCCCGACATATGTGTTTTCTTGCAGTGGTCTGGAACTGAACCCACAATATCCCCAAGGGATGCTCGTACTGAGCTATTACTAAGTGTCAGGAACTCTGCTAGATGCTGAACAAGTGCTGTCCTGAAAGTATCCAGCCATGTAAGTCTAGATTTTTTTTTTTTTTCATATTACATGGCTGGATACTTTCTGGACAGCTCTCACATATTTATTATTTCCCCTCATCTTCACAAAAACCCTACAAAGAAGGTATTTTTTACTATTGTCATGATAAAGATGAGGAAACAGGCCCAAAGAACCTTGATGTATGGACTTTCATCCCCCTAAATTAATAATTTTAGACTTGTTACTGGAAGGCTCTGAGAATCCAAAAACACCTGTTGTGTATGTGTGTGTTTGTTTCTTCTATTTGCTTTTCACCCAACATATGTTAGCACAAGTCCAATGAGAAATGAGCAGAGGTAATTATAGTATTTTTCAACCTTTAATAGAGTTTCTTCAGTAATTCTGCTTCTAGGTATATACCCTAGAGCAACTCTCCTGCATGTGAAAAAAGAGATTTGCATAAAAATTCTCTTTCTGTAGAGGTTAAAATGAATGATTTTTTTTTCTGATGGCTGTGTATGGTAAAATAAAAATAAATGAAGGAACTACATTTTCACCTATCATCATGGGTAGATCTTGAAAACAATGTGAGGATTTTTTGTTTCTTTGTTTTTTTATTTAAGTCTATAAAATGATACATTCAGTATAACATCATTTCGTAAATATTTTGCTTAGTAAAAACTATGTTTTTAAACGTAAACAATAGAATACGCTGTTTGCGAATTTGTACTTAACATAGTAAAAACATGAAAATGTGAACCAGATAGGGAAAACTTTCAGAGTAACAGTTCTTTTGATGGGAATCACAGAGAAGATGGGAAGCAGGCGTGAGAAGAAACAAAATGGGCTTCAACTCTGTAACGTCTCGTTTCTTTTGTTTTAAAAGTAACACAGGCTTGGCGCCTGTAGCTCAAGCAGCTAAGGCGCCAGCCACATACACCAGAGCTGGTGGGTTCAAATCCAGCCCGGGCCTGCCAAACAACAATAACATCTACAACCAAAAAAAAAATAAAAATAAAAACAAAATAGCCGGGCATTGTGGCGGGCGCCTGTAGTCCTAGCTACTTGAGAGGCTGAGGTAAGAGAATCGCTTAAAGCCCAGGAGTATGGAGGTTGCTGTGAGTTGTGATGTCATGGCACTCTACCCAGGGTGATAGATTGAGGCTCTGCCTCAAAAAAATAAATAAATAAAAGTAATACAAATGAGAGAAAAGTTAGTGTTTGTTCTTACAGAGGCTACACAAGTTTGTTACCTTTTTCTCTGAAATTGTTGTATTTTAAAAAATAGTTCCTTCCCAAGAAAAATTATAATAATAGGTAAATTCATGCTGGAAAAGAATAGGAATCACCACATAGAGCATGATATCACTAATTTTGGGTTAAAATTTTTTTGAAGCAGATTTAAATAGATGCAAACGTTATCCATAAAATAACTTAGTAATCCAGCCATAGAATGTCTATTTGTCCTTTTTTTTAAGTTAAATTCTTACTCTGTTGCCTCAGCCAGAGTGGAGTGGCATCATTGTAGCTCTCTGCAACCTCAAACTCCTGGGTTCAATCGACCTCCTGCCTCTCCAGCCTCTTAAGTAACTGGGAACACAATTCCCTACTACCATGTCCACCTAGTTTTTTCTATTTTTTGTAGAGCTGGGGTCTTGTTCTTGTTCAGGCTGGTCTTGAACTCCTGGCCTCAAGTGATCCTCCTGCCTCACTCTCCCAAAGAGCTTACAGGCGTGAGCCACCCCACTGGCCAGAATATCTATCTTCGAATCTTTCAAATTCAGTGTGTCCTCCAAAATAAACTAGTTGTGGGCAGCACCTATGGCTCAAAGGAGTAGGGTGCTGGCCCCATTTGCCAGAGGTAGTAGGTTCAAACCCAGCCCCGGACAGAAACTGCAAAAAAGAAAAAAATAATAAGAAGAAAATAAAATAAACTAGTTGTAAAATGTATTCCTCAGTAATTTAATTATGGTGAATTTCTTTATTCAGCTTTCCTTTGGCTGCAAACCACAGGGTGCAGCCCCTGATTCCCCTCACAATATTATCAAGAGCAGCAGGAAGAATGGTCACCTGAAGACTGTTACAGGCCACATGCTTCTGGCCAAGACTCCTCCTCGTGGGCGGTTGTTGTCATCTGGACTGTGCATTCCCAAGTCTGATTCCCCAGCCATCCGTCTCCCTCTCCCTCTCTTCATCTCAACAACACAGAATTTTGCTCTGTAGATAACCACCCATGAATACTATCAAACTAGGCTGTGCAATTCCGCTAGTGAGTGTTCTTCATCACAGTAATATCAAGGTTCTGGGTCGTATCTAAAATTGTTCCAGCTTGAAAATTAGTCTAATCTCTTGTCTGTTTGCTTTTTTTTTTTTTTTTTTTGGAATCTTTTCACTCTCCAGATAATAATGTAGTTGAAAAACGCTAAAGCCAGCATTACTTAAAGGGCTATTCTTTGGTTAAGATTACATTTTATAAATGAGGAAATCATTTTTTGTATACATTTAAATATAATCCCTTTCAGTTACATAACTAGAGAGCAGTACCAGTTTATTTGTTCATACACAATCTTTCCACACCTGCCTTGTTTCGAAAATGATAAAAAATGAGTTATAAATACATACAGCACAGCACCAGAAAAATTTAATCTGAAATTAGTGAGGAAAAGGGAACAGAGGATTTATACCAGGAGCAAGTTAAGCATATAAAGTATATCCTGTTACATCTTATACACAAGCCGGAAGCAGACCACATATATGGCTGGAAGCGTTCTCACAGCCAAAGGAAATACTGTCAGTTCCACAAATAGGTATCCAGAAGACAAAAACAAATGTGGATAATAAACAAGGGAAACACAGCCATACCAGGTGCTAAAACCAAAAAAAAAGTTTTTTTCCCCCTGGATATTGTCAGAGAGAGAGTAAATCTAGCACAAGTTGCATGGTTCTTTATCACAAATCCCTTACTGTAGACCCAAAGTAATGTATCAAAGATAATTTAGTAAGAAAATATGAGGGCAAGAAAGAGCCATGGCAGAGAACTGGGGTCTGGAGAGCTAGGAAGGGGATGTTTTAGGCACAATCCAGAGGCTAAAACATCACAACAAGGCCTTGACAGGAGGCTAATTACCAGCATGACCATGTCTAACCCAGGACCGTTTCAGAGTGAAAGAGAGTACTATTAATAATTAAGCCCCACAGCGGGCATAAGCCATGACTGCCCTGGGCAAACACATGGTCATTGCCCATCACCACTGACATTCTGCTCTCAGTGCAATCCATCACAGGGGACCTAGTGGGCCAAACTCATCCTGTCCAATAGGAAGTGAGTCTAACCAGCTTCACTGACAGGAGACTGGCAGGGTGGGGAGGTTGGTGCATGTCACCAGCACAGAATGGGCTTGTCTGTAAGTCAGCCAAACAGAGAAGATAATCAAGAAAGACTAGAGGAAGCAATTGGAAACCGTGGCCTAAGGATCCATCAAGAAAAGTGTAGGGGGGAGGGGAGGGGAGATGTCCAGAGGATGGGTGGGAGGGGGAATAAATCATGTTGCAGGTAATTACATAGGTCCCATGTAAAGGAAAAAAATAACCTTCCTCTCTCCCTGGCACTCTGTGATGGGCCCAGTGATCTAGTGGAAGAAAACTTCTTAAAATTAGGATGTTATCATAATGGCTGAAGCTCTTAAGCTGTGGTTCTCAAACTTTGGATATGGATTACCTGGATAGCTTGTTAAAACCACAGTCCAGGGGGAGGCACCTGTGGCTCAGTGAGTAGGGCGCCGGCCCCATATGCTGAGGGTGGTGGGTTCGAACCTGGCCCCAGCCAAAGTGCAACAAAAAATAGCCGGGCATTGTGGTAGGCGCCTGTTGTCCCAGCTAGTCGGGAGGCTGAGGCAAGAGAATTGCCTAAGCTAAGCCCAAGAGCTGGAGGTTGCTGTGAGCTGTGATGCCATGGCACCCTACCTAGGGTGACAAAGTGAGACTCTGTTTCTAAAAAAAAAAAAAAAAAAAAATACTGTCCAGGACCCTAACCCCACAAGTGAGTCTGTTTATCTCCAATGGAACCCAGGGATCTACTTTAATAAGCACTCCAAGTTATTCTGGTAATGCTGGTTCTAGCCTACACTTTAAGAGATAGCACCATAAAGACTTTAAATATTCTGGCTTGGTGCCTGTAGCTCAGCGGCTAGGGTGCCAGCCACATACACCAGAGCTGGAGGGTTCGAACCAGCTCTGGCCTACCAAACAACAATGACAACTGCAACAAAAAAATAGCCAGGCATTGTGGTGGGCACCTGTAGTCCCACCTAGTGGGGAGGCTGAGCAAGAGAATTGCTTAAGCCCAAGAGTTGGAGGTTGCTGTGAGCAACACTATGGCACTCTACTGAGGGTGACATAGTGAGACTAAATAAAAAAAAAAAAAAAGACTAAATATTCCTTCGGGGAATCTAACCTTCCCATAAGACAAAGCATCTTGGCTGGCTTCCATGAGAAGTGGAAGGTGGGGGGTGGGATAAGGGGCACAGTGGCAAGATAGGTGAATGATCAGAGAAGATCAACCTTCAACCACCTGAAGGACTTATCTATCTTTCAAGAGACCTAGGTTCCTGATTTGGAAGAGGAAAGTCCTCTCCCCCACATGTTCCCTACATGTTCCTAACAATTAAGAGAACTTACCAAGCCGGGACACAGATGCCTCCATTTTAAAACTCTTAGTTGGAATAACCCCACCGTAATGAGCTACCCTTTGCCTGGGAGAAGTAGCTAACATTTACTGATGGCTTACTATGCTCTGAGCCTAAATGTTCTATCTACAGTTAGTCCTGAGAACAACCACATGGGGTAGGTGTTTTTAGCCCCCGTTTTATAGTTGAACACATTGTGCAGTACTTTTGGCCCTTGTGTTAGACCAGGGGTGGAGAACCTGTGGTCTTAAGGTTGCAGGTGGCCTTCTAGGTCCTTAAGTGTGGCCTTTTGACTGAACCCAAAGTTTACAGAACAAATCCTTTTATTTTGTATGAATACGTTCTTGTCTTTTATATTTTTAAAATGAACGTATTTAAAATAGCAAAGAATAAAATAAGTTTCAACAAAATAATTCTGCCAGGTTGACCAGCACAATTAGAACATTAGTAAACCATAGGTGCTAAATTGACAGCTGCTACACATTTAATTCTAACTTCCCTGACTGGTGCTACTACCTATCACACTAGGCTAGTTGGCTAGAGGTTATGGGGGTTGAGTACACCAGTCTGTTATCAGCTTTTGACAATGGTGTTTCTGTTTCAAGTGGAATGTGTGAATAGCTGAACAACTGGATGGTATTTTTTTAATTCTGTCTGTGTAATAGCCCATCATGTCAATGATACTGAAGGAAGAAAACAGATTATTCTATGAGAATTGGGAATTGCAATATTATATTGCTGCAGTTAAAGATAAGATAATTTACTTGCTTTGTCATACTGCAATATGAACATTAAAGAAATTCAATGCTCATCAGCATTATAATGCTCAGAAAGACCAGAAATATTTTAAATTAGAGGGAGAAGCACAAAAGGTTGTATTGCAGAAATTAAAAGATGAAAGGTAAAAGCAAAGACAATTCTTTCAAGCAGCAATAAGATCTGGAAATAATGCCATTAAGCAATTTATAAAGTAGCTTATAAACTGGGGTTGGGGTGGAAACGGAAGCCATTTGGTAATGTAGAAATTGTGAAATAATGCATTGTTGAAGTGGTAGGATGCTCAGACCAGATAACTAATGTTTCAAAATACAAACAACGGCCTCTTTCAAGGAGAACCACAACTCATCAACAGCATAAATTAGCTTTCAACTTAAGAGAACAACTTCATGCAATACTTCAAAAGGAAAAAAATACATTATTTAATTGCTTTAGATGAATCAGCTGATACTACGGACCCAGTGAAGGTTTTACACTTCATTTAGGTCATAACAGAAGATTTTCTTTGCTTTGAAGAGTTACCCACTTGGTGCAATCCTGTGAATAAATACCTTCAACTATTTGCAAGATAAATGTTTTAAACTGTACTGCATTTGGTGAATTTAGGGAGCATATGTACAGATGGTACACCTTCAATGACTGGGAAGCATCAAGTGCTTATTGCACAGACAAAAAAAGTATTAATACTTTTATATACTAAGAGATCTAGATACTCTTATTTCTTTTCATTGTATCTTGCATCAGCAAAATCTCAGGGCTACTATTTTAAGTGACACTTTGCAACAAGTTATAAGTATTGTTACCTATATTCATGCAAATACAACATGGCATCATCAGCTTTGTAACACGCTAAAGTTGAATGATGAGGGATTCAGTGTGGATTTGCCAGTATCCTTCTAAAGTCACTGGCTATGGCAGGGACTGGTGTTAGCCAAAGTTTTAGTTCTGTGAGAAGATATAGTTAAATTCTATAAAGAACAAAATTAGCAATGTGAATTACTGAAAGAAGATTTCTGTAGGAATGCATTACTTCTGTGAGATATCATGTCAAACCAAAATGACTTGAATATTTCTTTGCAAGGTAAAACTAAGTCTATATATACGATATGTGGCAACAAACACAAGCATTTCAAAAAAAGCTTTTTCCAAAACTCTTCTTCAAAAGAATATTTTGATGAACATTTTGCACAGCTAGCAATGGTCACTGATGAGGATGACATATGTGAATCATTTGAAGAATACACAGCTCTTGTAGACCTAATAATTGGATAGTACAATGAAAAGTTGACTTCATTGTCTTAAGAAATCATGACATCACAATCAAGTTAACATTTCAGCATCACCTAGTTGATTATCACCAAGGCACCCAAAGAACTACAGATGGAATTGATTGAGCTCTCTCTCAGTAGATGATATTTTAAAGCCATTGTTTGGTGCTAAGAAAGATAAGTTAAAATATGGAAAAATACAGAATACCCAAGCCTTTCACAATATGTTCCAAAAATGCTTTCTTGCTTTTCAACCCAAGGCTGCAAATCTACAGTCTCCTACCCAACCCAAATCAAGATGCCCTTATAGTCACAAATGACTGGTAACCATTTATAGCAGTGATTTTCGATGGGTGTGCTGTGAGAGGATTTTAGGTGTGCTGCAAAAAATTTTAAATATCATTAATTAAATTACTTTCAAAAGAATTTCAAAGCACAGAAGTATATTCTTTTATACTTTTTATTTTTTTGAGACACAGTCTTATTATGTCACCCTCGGTAGAGTGCTGTGGCATCACAGCTCACAGCAATCTCAAACTCTTGGGCTTAAGTGAGTCTCTTGCCTCAACATCCCAAGTAGCTGGGACTACAGATGCCTGTCACAACCCCCAGCTATTTTTTGGTTGTAGTTGTCGTTGTTGTTTGGCAGGCCTGGGCTGGATTTGAACTTGCCAGTTCCAGTGTATGTGGCTGGCGCCCTAGCTGCTGAGCTACAGGCGCTGAGCCACAGGCACTGACTCTTATGCCATAGGCATTTAACTGTAGGTTCAAGTGTGCTGTGAGATAAAAAAAAAAAAAAAAAAAAAAGGTTCAAAAAAAATAGGATCAGCTGAAAATACAGATATACCGCCATGATGCAATCAAATATTCAAATGCTCTCCAACAAAAAACAGACACAACAAAGTCATTAAAAGGTTAGGTAACTTTAAAACAAATAGTTTTCATTTTTTGAAATTATTAAGTACATGGTAGTTAGACTTTTACAAAACAATGCATATTTTTAATAATATCGAATTGAAGTTTCTTAAATGTGGCCTTATTTGATTTTAGCTAAATTAATGCTACCTTCCAACATGAAAAGCTTCCCTATCCCTGTATTAGAGCGATTTTCTGTTTCTCTGCCAGGTTTATAAGCTTCTTGAGGGCAAGGACCACACTTCACCACATTTTTGTCTCCTAGCACCTAGAGAACGCATGTGCTATGCATTGCTAAGCTTCTTTGGTTGCTTTTTCCTTTTCTCCCTTATATATCAGGCATTAAACTCCTTGCCTTCAAAGTTTAGTAGGAAACACCTATGAATAATGATATAGACAGGCCCCAAGTTACAAACATCTCAATGACGTACAACTCACACTTATGAATGGAGGCTATTACACGTAAGAGGTAAATGTACCTGTTTCAGCTTACATACAAATTCAACTTAAGAACAAACCTACAGAACCGGGACTACCCATAATGCAGTGCTTTATGAAGACAATTACAGAGGGAAGCACAGGGTTGTTACGGAGTCAGAGAAGGTGGGCTTGACTTATCTTTTCAGCACCAATGAAAAGTCGAGGGGTGGCGCCTGTGGCTCAGGAATTAGGGCGCTGGTCCCATATATCGAGGGTGGCAGGTTCAAACCTGACCCTGGTCAAAACTACTAAATAAATAAATAAAAATTTAAAAAAAAAAAAAGTCGACAAAACGAGCCAAGCAGAGCAGAGGAGAAGAGGCATCCTAGGCAGAGCAGCACCTACAAAGGGAAAGAAAGTTAGGAGTGTGTGTATGAGAAAGCGAGAAAGGAGAGGAAGCAAGGAGAATTTATGGTACTGTAAGGAGCTTCATGTGGCTAAAGACATCTCTTATTATGTCTAAGTGGGACTATGACACCAATGGAGGGGGCTACAGGAGAGGTGACAAAGAGTATGGGTTCTGGAGTTAAGACTACCTGGATGGTCCAAATCCCAAGTCTGCCACTTACCAGCTATGTAACATTGAGCAAATTACTTAAACCTATTGAGCCTCAGATCCTTATTTGTTAATAAGATAACAGCACCTACCTTAGGGGGCTCTTGTGATAATTAAATGGCTTAATACACATATTTTTAAAACACTCAGAACAGTGAAGGCCATGTAGTATGTACTCAGTAATGAGTAGGTAGTAGTGCAATCCCATTGTTCTCTTTCACTTCCTACTTTTATTCCATTTCACTCAAGTCTTACCAATTACATCTCTAAAACAAATATCAAAACCATCCACTTCTGTCTCCACCTTGGTTCAAAGAACTAAGATGTCTTTATTGGATTCTTGCAATAGCCTCCTAACTGGTCTCTTTTCTTCCACTCTTGCTCTACCACAATCTGATGACAAAGCAGCCCAAGTGATCCTTTCAAAGGTAAATCAGATGTCACTCTGCTTATAAATCTATTGTCTCATTACACATCATACAAATAATTTAGAATTCTCCTTACCAAAAGGTCTTAAATAATCTGACTCCTTCCAACCTCTCCAAGCCCCATGTCATATTCCCTCTCTCTTACTATGCATCAGACTCTAACGCCATGCATTTGACAAATTTTTCCGGCTCAGACCTTTTCACCTGCTGTTCCTCTATCTCCCCCATCCCTTGTTTGTCTTTTCATTTTTTAGAACCCAGCTCAAATGTCAGAGGAATTGACTTTAGTTGGACCAAACTAAAGTAACAGCCCCCCTGTTTTCTGTTACTCTGGTAAATTCATTTTCTTTCTTTTTAATTTTTTTTCTTTTTCTCTCTCCCCATTCCCCTCTCCCACAACCCAAGCTCCATGAGAGATATATATGGTCTTTTTCATTGCTGTTTTCTCAGTGCCTATAACAGCAAATGCCCCCCAGCACAGGAAGCATTCAAATATTTATTGAATTAATGTTGAATAAATTAAAACAAAGTAAGGAAATAAAGGAGAAAGCTGATAAAATTAAGGCACCTGGGGCCAATTAGGCTTTTGCAGTAATCCAGTGAGAAATGATGAGGCCCTAGCAGTAACATTCAACCTTGGCTGTGCATTGGAATCACCTGGAGATTTTTTTAAAAATAATGAAGCCTGAGCCCTATCCTCAGATTCTAATTCATTTGGTAAGTGCAGCCTCGACATCAGAATTTAAGCTCCTCAGAGGTTTCTAATATACAACCAAAATTGAGAACACGCCCACAGAGGCAGAGGGGTGCATAGAAGAGAGAGCACAGGGATTTTTAGGGGTATAATCCATAGTATTTGGTGGTTAATTTGAATAGGAAGTGACAGAAATGAGGTTGACTGAGAAGTCTAGATATCTGGCTTAGGCTGGGTGAATGAAAGTAGCAAGCTTCAAGGAAAAGATAAAAAATTCTATCTTGGACAGCCTGAGTTTGAGGTGCCTATGGAGATTTGAGTGGAGATGTTAAATAGGTATTTGATTCTTAATGATGATTTATGATGGCCTTGTGAAAAGTAGGAAATCGCTCTACTATTTAGGAAGACAAGGAAACCAGAAGAAGCATCTCTGGAAAATATGACAATTGTACAGAGGGTAAGACCATTCTTATCCTGCACAACTTTTTTTTTTTGAGACAGAGTCTCATCATGTCATCCTGGGAAGAGTGTCATGGCGTCATAGCTCACAGCAATCTTAAACTCTTGGGCTTAAGTAATCCTCTTACCTCAGCCTCCCAAGTAGGTGGGACCACAGGTGCTGCCACAATGCCTGGCTATTTTTTTGTTGCAGTTGTCTTGTTGTTTAGGCCTGGGTGTATATGGCCAGCATCCTAACCACTGAACTACCAGCGCCAAGCCTGCACAACTTCTTTATTAAAAATTCCCTTCCAAGCCAATGCCCCATCTGTGCTGAAATATTAACATGTTGATACATTTTTAAGAAGGATATTATGTATGAATACTGTTCCACAAATCCATTTAACTTACTATTCTGGTACTATCTGTAGGCTTAAAGTATCCTACAGATAAAACTGCTGGCAGCTTTCAAGTAGCATTCATAGGTATATAACAGTTTTAAAACTTCCTAGAAATGAAAATAAGCATACCCACAATTACTTCCTTTAGGATTGCTGGTCAAAGATACTTAGACCTAAACTGCCTGGCTTGTTCAATTTGCTAATTTGTAAACATTTACTGGGTTACCAAAGATACCAAGTACAGTTTGAAAGACCACAGCTCCCTGATTTCTAATTTAAATTGGGCAGACACACTAAAACGAGGATTGAGAGGCTGATATATTTAGTTAAGTAACAGATGGCCAATGGACATTCTGTCCAGCATCTATCATATGCATTACTCAGTATTCCACAGAAGAGTGATCTAAATTTTGAAAAGAAAAACTAGGAGGAAATGAACCAGTCCCAGATTGAATTTGTTTATTTAACAGATGACTGATACCTAGTCTCGCATAGGTCAAACAAGTCAAAGGGCAGAAGGACTGTCTTAAAAGATAGGCGGGATGGGAAAAAAGCTGGATTGAAGTAATTCAGAATGTATTAGAAACCAATAAAAATTAAAGCAGAAATTCCGAATACATAAATGACTTGGTGAAATAAAAAAAGAGTGGAGATATCCTTCAAACTCTCACATAGGGTGTTATTATGGCTAAGTGTTGCTCCTAGCAGCCTGTGAAAAAAGACTGAGGTCCACTGAAACGAAAACAGAGCACTGCCACTCTCCGGAAAAGGACATTTCCTCGCCGAGAGCGGGCGAGAATTCCAGCATCCCAGCCTTTCTCTCCCTAGGATGGCCGATCGAGCAGGTGAACGGTAAGAACACAAAGGAATAAATGCCGCGCGAAATGTCCCCAAGTCGGCTTCTCCCTCCACCTCCGGCGCAGCTCCAGGCACCCCCACCTGTCCATGGAGGGGACACTTTCGGGGCCACCGAGAGGCGGGCAGGGAGACACTTGCCTCACAACCCAGCCCACCCGGGGCGAAGTCCTGCGGCCGGGAGAGGCAGCAGACTGCCCGGTGCCTGGGACACCCTTAGGGGCCGTGAACCGGACCACCAGGGGCGGCGCCGAGCGAACGTGCGCCTTGAAGCGACCGCGTCCCAGAGACGCCCGCGGCGGGCTCGGTGGGCGTGACGCCATGACGCAAGGCACGCGGGAGGCGCGCCGGGGCCGGGAGGCCGGGGGCGGGGAGGCCGGGGGCGGGAGGAAGGGGTGGGAGGAGGAGGCGGGGAAAGGTGGGGGCTAAGGAAGGGGGAGAATGGCCAATGCGGCGCTGGTTCCCGGGAGCAGCCGTCGGGCCACAACTGTGGAGGAAGAGTTCAGGAAAGCGGCAGTCGGGACTCCTCCCCTCAGTTCTCTCCGCCCCAGCTGAGCCGAGCCTGGTCGGGTCTGACGGACCCTCCCCGTATTTCCTCCGCCTTCTGTTGCCTCTGCTGGGAGATGGGCCTGTTCGTCCGCCGCCCTGCGCCGCTGCGGCTCTGAGGAGTTAAAGGTACCGGCGGGCACCAGAGGAGGTTATGCGCGGGACGGGAGGGCGGGGCGGCTCCGGTTTGTGACCGCAGGAGCTCTGGCCGGGCCTCTGCCCTCGCGCGGCTCCCCGGGGCGGAAATTGATTCGGAAGTGTTGTGGGAAGGGCGCCCCCTCCCGTGCCCGGCGCCGGGCCGGGGTCGACTCTGGGGATCAGGCCTCTGGCTGGTTCCGGGTCCCCAACCCGGCCCCGGAGCGGGCTTCTCCTGGGCCGCGCAGGCCGACACGGAGCGTGGGATCCGCCCTGAGCCCTTCCTGGCCGGGGCATCGGTGGACCCAGGGGCCAGCCCAGCGATACATGGACCGAGGCGACGCTCCCCTCAAGCACTCTCCCAGCCCTTGAAGCAGGGGAGACCTGGGGGCGGCTGACGCGGGGAGGGGAGAGAGCGGAGAGCATTCCAGACGTGTCAAATCGGCCCTAACGGGATAGATTTACAGGCCTCGGTGCAAGTGCGGGGCCAGGGACGTCGCCCCCCAACCCTTGGTACCTGGGGCCCTAGGTACCGGGGAAAGTTCCCTCGGGGCTACCACCACGCCCTTCAAAAGCAGAAATTACACACACGAAAAATGATGTAGTCTTGGGGTAAAAAGTGTGTGTTTTAATAGGGGTCTTCCGGGATTGTCTGCTCCATGCTAAACCTTCAGGGTGTTCCCAGCCTCCCCCAGTAAATAATGCCACTACTTTACTTTTCCAGTTTTTCCTGTCATCTCGGTTCTACTCTGCCGTTACTCCTCACCCCCCACCCCCCCTCCCGCCGTTTCCATTAATGGGAAGAAGAAAAAGAAGTTTAGGGTTCATTAACCCCGCGACAGGCAGTAAATAAGAGCGAAGAGCGTGGTTAAGGCTATATATGGGAGAGAGAAAGGTTTGATTTTTTTCCCCATTGGCCCTTAGTAAACAAAAGTTGCTTACTCTACTTAATATTTACTATTCAAAATGTTGCAGAATGTTGTTAGGTTGACGTTGGAGAGGACAGCATTTAAGTGCCGCTACAATTTTGAAACCTAGGTGTTGGCTGGAAATGTTAGTAAACAGTGGAAGCATAGATCCTTTCCCTTGACGTTTATGATCATTTTTCTTGTCTCTCTCTTTTTTTTTTAAGAACATGGCTGTCTTTTTATTTTTATTTTTTTTTTGGTTTGCTTCTTTTCATTGACCCTCTTGGTTGTATGAAGTCTGACAGTATGCCTAAATTTTATTTTCTGTTTTGTCATTATCCATTTTAATGCGCATCTTACCACTTCTGTTTATATCATTACCATATTTGCATATTTGTGTTTCTTTAACAGAACAATCTGAATTGATTTGAAATGTAAATACTTTTCTATTTAGAAAATGGCGATGATTTTATTTTCAAATGTTCTTTCCTTGCTCAATTCTATAGTAAGGATTTGAAATTAAGCGTTAGGACTTAAATTATGAAGGAGAAAAAACCCACTTTTAAAATTTAGTTTAATGTTTGGCTTCATAATGTTCACTCTTTTTTTTATTATTGTATACAATTTAACCAAAGTTTAAATTTCATGCATCCATGAAAAATGTTTTAATATCATCGTAAAGTGTCTGAGGAAAAAATGGAATTTGGTAGCTAACATTAGTGTACTTTTTTAATGTCTCAGGCTTCCAAGAGAACTCCAGTAAGAATAATGTTTAAAACGGCAACATTATTTTGGGAACGGAGACAACCCAATTCTTACTGTCCAAATAGTAGCTGCTTGAAATATTATTGTCTCATTTGGGCATGCTTCAGTTGATCATTAGAGTTAATATAAAGAACTGTCCATTACACTGTTGTCTAGGGTGTTTGAATTTATTTTTTAAATACTGGTGATACTTTGTTGAATTTTTTATGTATTTATACTTAACTAAATAAAACTATATTATTAATATGTAACATAGGAGAGGCGCTAAGATTAATATCTTTTTGAAAGATATTTTAGTATCTGAGTGGAAAGTAAATGCACTTCCCAAATTTGAACATAGGTGAAGTCATTAGGCAATATTTTTGCAGTTATAAATGTAAGACACTTGGGGTCACTGCTCTTAATGGGATTGGATTAAGGATGTTATTTGTTATGAGATTATTAGATGGAAATAAATATGAATAATTAAAGGCAAACATTTATTTGACCATTTGAAAGAACGTCTATATTATGACAGGTACTGATTTTATCTTAAACATTTATTTAGATTCATTAGAGTAATTTTAGGTTTGTAATTATTCCTCTTCCACCCACATTTTTTTTTTTTTAATCTGGGGGGCACTGAGGATTAAGAAATATACTTTTCTGAAATTTCCAAGAGTGGGAAAACAGCAAAATATCTGTGATAAAATGTAAAAGTCCCTAGTCAAGTTCTGGATGGAGAGTAAGCTGGAGATAAATTTTGTTATATTTGCACTTGAAATGTCCACTTATATTTTCTCAGATTCTGTAGAAAATCACAGGGAATTGTTACTTGTTTTTCTGATGCTACTAAGTGACAATTGTCAAATACAGACTGTTAGTTTTATTCTCAGTTTATGCTCTTTTATCTTTTCTTATTGTTTAGGCCAGATTTAGGCCACCTTGGGCTGAAAGCCAAAGTAAAGTTGAATTTCTAAAATTATATTTGTTTGCATATTGCACTGTATTTGGCAAACTAGCATGTCATAGGAAAATAATAGTTTAATGATTGTCTACAGGGACCCTTGATCTTTCCTATATGAAGTACTTTGGCTTAAAGGCTCAGGTTTGACTCTTGTTTAGCAATGTATTAGTTAATCTGATTACTTGTGGAAAATAGCTAATTTTCTTTACTTAGGAAATTTTTTTTTTCCAACTAAGTAATTATTATTATTATTTTTTTTAATCGAAGTCATAAGATGTCAGTTCTTTATTAGCTGACAGAAGATATACAACATCGAAACAATGTATGTGCATAATTATACCTGCACAGCTAAAGACTGAAGGATAATATTCCTTTGCTAAACACATCTGTATTTCAGATGGTGGTTGATGTTAACCAAAAAAGGCATTAAAGTCATTTTGGGTACTTCATTTGTTTCTCAATATATATCATATGTTAGTGAGACTTTCTGTATTAAAGTGGAAGAAATTAGCATCTTTTGATAAAGTGGGGTTTGTTTGTATTGCTCTTGGTCACTGTTAAGAACACCTGAGGAAGTATTTTTATTGGTAACAGTTTTTTTGGAAAGCTATGCCATTAGCCTTAAAACCTTTATATAGTTTAGTCCTATCAAAGTTTTCTAGCATTTTATTTAAAAAATCATTGACTAGAGGATTACTATTTGTTAATTTGTGTGGGAAGATTTTGTTATGTGAAAGTCTCAATAGGGGGTGGTGCCTGTGGCTCAGTGAGTAGGGCACTGGCTGTATACTGGAGGTGGCCGGCCGGTTCAAACCCAACCCGGGCCAAAACTGCAAAAAAAAAAAAAAAAAAAAAAGGAAAAAGAAAGTCTCAATAGGAGACTTAGGAGTTTTTTTAGTCCTCACATAGGCTTGTGCATTGAATGATGAAGCAAAACCCTACTCAGAAATTATCCTGATTTGTTTAGGCCCAAAAGAAACATCAAAACTCAGTCTTTGGTTAAAAAAACTGAGAGTTTGCCCCATAAGTTTATGTACACTTAACATTTTTAACCTCTTTCCTACACTGGAGACCACTGAGCATAAAAATAGCCCTGTTATAATGTGAATAACAGGCAGATTGCCATTTAAAGCGATTCTCCAGGGGAGATGAGCCTTAAGGATCAAGAGCCAGACTAGTTAGAGGGAAGGAGCATGAAACCAAGAGACGCTATTGGAAATGTGATAGTATTAGGCTTCCAGATAAATAGTGTGTAACAGCAATCCCCAACCTTTTTTGGCACTAGGGACCAATTTTATGGGATACAATTTTTCCATGGGAGTGGAGGCAGAGCTCAGGCAGTGATGTGAGGCTGGGGAGTAGCTGTAAATACCGATGAAGCTTTGCTTGTTTGCCATCCCTCCTTCCCTGCCCCTCCCCACTGTGTGGCCCAGTTCCTAAATTTCATGGAAGACAATTTTCCACAGAGGGAGGTCAGGGGTTAGGGGGAGGTGGAGCTGTGACAGGGTTCCTAACAGGTCACAGCCCTGGGGGTTGGGGAATGCAGCTATATAGCATATTAACATAAATGTTGTATCATAAAAATGCAGACATTAGTATGTGTCATTGATTTATATTTTGTGAATTCTAAGTCATATTGGCATTTGTTCCCCAAAATGGTAAAATATTCTAAATTAAATCATTCTTATGCATGATCACAAACAGAATAATGTGTGTGAACTATGTAGTGGAAGTGTAAGAGATAATGTAGACTTAGTGATGGCAAGGACCATTTTGTTTTTTCAATCTTAGTCTCAGCATTTGGTATAAAATCTGACAATAATAGATATTGAATGAATAAGTATTTGCTAACTGAATAAAAGTATCTGTAATGTAAGGTATTTATTTCATAACTTTCTCAACATCAGCACTGTCTAGTAGAAATATAATGTGAGCCACAAACATAATTAAGATTTTCTAGTGCCACATTAAAAATGTAAAAGGAAACAGGGAAAATTAATTTTCATCATATATTTTCTTGACTGAACATATTGTTTATATAACCCAAAATATTTCGACATGTATGTACATTCTCTTTTATTCATACTGAACAGGGTAGCTCTAGGGGTACTTTGTGTGACATGTTCCTTTCCATAGAAATCTTTTTGTCTTTTTTATCTTTTTAGTAGTCTTTTTCTAACTAATTGACGTATCTTTTGAGGCCAAATACAGAATTGCATGTGTCATAGAATTGGAATTATTGAGTTAAACTGAAGTTGGGGGATCTGTGTTCTCTGTTCTTAGTTTTACATGTCTTCTAAAATGACTTTGTGTGCAGCTCTCTTCCTAGTCTATAAAATGAGGATGAATGTACTATTATCTATTTCATTAGATTAACATAAATTAATTATGCCTTTGAAATACTCTGAACTATTCAGACAAGACTTAACAAGAGAGAACTTTTGATTGTTAGTAACTTGTCATAGCAAGGCTGGGTATGTAAACAAAAGAAAGACATTCCTATGAGATTGTTGTGTATGGAGTGTGCTGTTACCTCCCACATTGGAATCAGTTACAATGAATACATCAATACAAGATGCTCTTGTAGCATATAGAATCCAGAAAAGTGACTAGATTGGTTTGACCACCACATTTTAAACCTCTAATCTATTTAAATGTTGCCTGAACTAATCTGTCCTTCAGTTTTTGTCTGTAGTAGAATATGTGGGACTTCTTAGATAGGTACCCTTGAATCAAAATCATGAAATAAGGTCCTTTGGGAGGAGGGGGACAGGTAAGTAGTGTGAGTGGGTAGGTGTGAAAGTAAAATAACATTTACAAAAGCCTGGTCATCTTAGGGCAGTGGTTCTCCCTTTAATACAATTCCTGTCGCGACCCACAGGAATTGTATTAAAGGGTTGTGGCATTAGGAAGGTTGAGAACCACTTTGTCTTAGGGTATGTGATGTATTTTGCACAGTGACTGTTAACTCTTTTATCCAAACCAAGGGTGGCAGTGGTTACCTGGTTAGCAGTTGAGAGACTTCTGGTTATATATATAGCCATGTCAAATACATGTCTCCTTATAACCATGCACTTTAATTTTAAAACATTAAATATCCTTTGGCTTTTTTTTTTTTTTTTTTTTTGATACAGAGTCTCAAGCTGTCACCCCTGTTAGAGTGCCATGGTGTCATCATAGCTCACAGCAACCTCAAACTCTTGGGCTTGAGCAATCCTCTTGCCTCAGCCTCCCAAGTAGCTGGGACTATAGACGCCCGCCACAATGCCTGGCTATTTTTTTGTTGTAGTTGTCATTGTTGTTTAGCAGGCCCAGGCCGAGTTCGAACCTGCCACTCTAGGTGTATGTGGCCAGTGCCCTGGTGACTGAGCTACCACGCCGCCCTCCTTTGGCTTTTCTGTATAAACACAGCATACTTTATTGGTGTCCTTAGCAAAAATTTATGGAACCCTGTTTATAGTATCCCCGAAAAAAGATAAATTCACATCCTAATCCCCAGGAACTTGTAAATGTTACCTTATTGGGGGAAAGGGTCTTTGCAGATGCAATTAAATTAAGGATCTTGAGATCAGATCATCCTGGATTTCCTAATTAACCTCAAAATCCAGTGAGAAGTGTCCTTATAAGGGAAAAGCAGAGAGAAATTACAGAAGAGACTCAGACACACAGAAGAGGAGGAAGCAGTGTGGCCACAAAGGCAAAGATTGGAGTGATGTTGCACAAGCCAAGGAGTGCTTACTTGTCACGAGAAGCTGCAAGAGGTAAAGAATGGATTCTCCTGTAGAGCTCCAGAAAGGAGCATGGTCCCGCTGCATTTCAGACTTACAGCCTCTGGAACTGTGGGAGAATAAATTTCTGTTGTCTTAAGCCACCCAGTTTGTGATAATTTGTTATAGCAACCAGAAGAAATTAATATACAGGCAATAGTCTTCAGTAAACCAAAAGTCTGTGTTTATCCTGTTTTATATCATGCATTGTGAATGTCAGAGACCAGAATCCTTTCTTTAAAATTCATATGCTTTCTTAGAAATATCAGAGGAAGTGTTTTAATAGCGTTTAGTCTCAGTAGACTTAAAAAATAGATTATATCTTGTAAGATGCATTTTGTTATTTTGGCTCATGTCATTACTTTCTTCTCTTAACTTGCCCCTTATTTGCTCTTTATACGCTTTTTAAGATAGAGTTGACTTTGGGGGGAAGGAATGAATAACACACTAATAGGACTAGACTAACAGGTTTTATCTTCTTAAAGTATAATTCCTAAGTGTTTCTCCTTCCCCTTTTTTAAATCTCCTTTACTGACGTCTTCCCTTCTCTCCTACATCTTAATGTTGGAATGTCACAGTCCCTACTTCTTTGTATTTACTTCCTTGGTGATTTCATCCGTACACACGATTTTATGAACCATTCAACAACAGCTCTCAAATTTTCATCTCTAGGCCAGACATTTTCCTGAACTCCAGGCTTGTTAAACAGATGTACATCTCCATCTAAATACAAAAGCATCTCAAATTTAAATGTCTGAAAATAAACTGCTAGTCTTGGTTACTTCCTTAAAATTGTTCTTTTCATAGCCTTCCCCATTTCAGTTGAGAGCAACTTCAGCCAAAATCCTCTTGTTACTCCATTAGGAAATCTTAACAGAACTGCCTTCAAACCATGCATCAAAACATATTCATGTTCCTTCTGGAAGGATGTTTGGAGAATACTTAGAGACCTAAAAATAGACCTGCCATTCGATCCTATAATTCCTTTACTAGGTTTATACGCAGAAGACCAAAAATCACAATATAACAAAGACATCTATACCAGAATGTTTATTGCAGCCCAATTCATAATTGCTAAGTCATGGAAGAAGCCCAAGTGCCCATCAACCCACGAATGGACTAGCAAATTGTGGTACATGTATACCATGGAATATTATG
>CAUYPK010135249.1:0-23895 GCA_963574355.1 Loris lydekkerianus
CTCCTCAGAGGTCCCTCCTCAGAAGCAGCATAACAAAATCCAAACTTGGCAAAGAGCCACAGTATACAAAATAATGATAAGAGGCAAAGAGCCGCATTCATTTTGGCCGGGAGCCGCATGCGGCTCAAGAGCCGCGTGTTCGCCACCCCTGTATTAGAGGTTGGGGAGAGCAACGAGGAGAAGGCTGGAGGGATCCATTGGACAAAGGATGTAAGAGGCCAGGTGTGGTGGCTCCTGCCTGTAAACCTAGCACTCTGGAAGACTGAGGTGGGTAGATCACCTGAGCTCAGGAGTTTGAGATCAGCCTGAGCAAGAGCAAGAACCTCATCTCTACTAAATAAAAAAACTAGCTGGGTGTTCTGTGCCAGCACCCATAGTCTCACCTACTTGGAAGACTGAGGCAAGAGGATCCCTTGAGCCAAAGTGTTTGAGGTTGCTGTGATCTATGATGCCACCCACAGCATTCTATGCAGGGCCACAGAGTGTGTCTCAAAAAAAAAAAAAAAAAAAAAGGATGGGAGGAATAAGTTCTAGTGTTCTATATAGCACTATAGGCTATAATTAACAATAATTTATTATATATGACATATAATATATGTTATACATTTTCAAATAGCTAGAAGAGAGGATATTAAATGTTCTTAACACAAAGAAATGATAAATGTTTGAGGTGGTAGATACACAAATTACCCTTATCAGTATACATCATATGTATCAGAACAGCTGTATGTACCCTATAAATATGTATAGTTATCATGTTTCAGTTTAAAACATTTAAAAATATTTAAAATATAAAGGAGTTTGGACAATTCTGCAAAAAAAAAAAAAAAAAAAAAAAAAAGAATTGGGTGCATGGGGCTGGGTGAGAAAGAAGGGTTTTACCTCATACAAGTGGAATCCTGTCTTTACCTGAGCACAGCCACAAAAGATATCTTATCTTGTTATGCTTGGATTTGTACCAAGAACCCAGGCAGCATCTATAAGTCTAAAACAAAGTATCATGTGTAGTCACTGTAACTTTGAAGAGGGATATTGTCATTCTCTTCTAGTATCAGATTAATTTTCACCTAATTTTACATGCTTATTTGATAACCTGAAAACCATGGAAATGGGAGGCAGCTTTTCCTTTGCCCTCTTCCCTATCATGACCTTTATACAAGAGAAAAGGAAAGAGCATTGGACAGAGAGCCAGAAAAAGCAGGCTCATGCCCTGACTTTGCTTCCTCCTAGTCCACAGAAGTTATTTAATCTCCTTGAGTCTTAGTCTCTTCACCTCTATGTAGGTGATAACACTTCGGTGTAATTTTGAAAAGTATAAAATAGTATGCAAATATAGGCTGACATTATTGTATTATTAATAGTAATTATTATTTTAAGTTGCATTTTTAAATAGAAAAGATAAGGCAAGGAGGATAGTGGTGCTCAGGTTTGGGAAGAATACAAGGAAATGAGGTCAGAAAGACCGAAGAATGTAAAAATAAACACACTGGTAATTATAAGAGAAAAAAAGGACAAAGCTGAAATCTTGAAAGGTCAAGACACACTTTTCAATTATTTTTCTAATTACGTCACACATTCTAAATCCTGATGTAGTAGACATCTGTCGTTTTTTTCTGCCATATAATCTGCCTCTTTCTGGCAATAGCAACCTTTCTTTTGAATTGTTTTTCCCAAACTCCATGGTTTTCTGGTAGGCTGCCAATTATGTTATTCTATTCACCTGGCTAGTGGTGGGTATGCCAGGTGACCAAAGCCAGGTCGATCAGCATCTTTCTTTGAAATTATTTATATAGATCCTGATGCGAATTCTCTTTTCTCTGGAGTTCTAAATGGAATTAAAAAAATTTGGAGATCTCTTGCATGTACAATAAACAGCTACATCATCCCCTCAAACTGCTGTTCTGCTATATACAGGCACTAATGACGAGGCACTAAGATCATTTTTTTTTTTTTTTTTTTTGAGACAGTCTTACTCTGTTGTCCTGGGTAGAGTGCCACAGAGTCATCATAGCTAAGATGATGAGAACAAAGAAGATTTGAGAACAATGAAGGCATATAGGACAAAGGTGTATCTGTAACTTTATTTACAACTTTACAATTTCCTTAGTTGTAAATAAAGTTACAGATATTTGTAATAGTATATTTCCATTTTAATAAAGATGTTAATGCATTTGCCTGATTATAACCTATCAGTACTTTATTAGATATTGGCAAATCAAAGGGTAGCTATCTACCCCTTTGAAGGACTTGAATCCAATGTTTCCTGTCCATTCACATTATTCTTCTAAGCACCATGTCTGCTTAGTAGACAACAGTGTTCCCAAACACTGTTAAGTACATGTGTTAAAAAGGCTTTGAAATTTTTTGAAAATCATACTAAATTGCAGTAAAAGAAAATCTCCCACACATTTCCTTTTTATTCATTTATTTATTTTTGAGCCAGAGTCTCATTATGTTGCCCTCGGTAGAGTGCTGTGGCGCCACAGCTCACAGCAACCTCTAACTCCTGGGCTTAAGCAATTCTCTTGCCTCAACCTCCCAAGTAGCTGGGACTACAGGCACATGCCACAAGGCCCGTCTATTTTTTTTTTGTTGTAGTTGTCATTATTGTTTTCACTGGCCTTGGGTCAGGTTCCAACCCACCAGCCTTGGTGTATATGGCTGGTACCCTACCCACTGAGCTACAGGACCCACCTTCATTTTTTTAACTACACCTTTACTTTCTTTTTAGTTGACTGCAGCTAAAATACTTAATTTATTGATCTCATCAAATATCTAGTAAGTGCTCAGATTTCCCAAAGTGTGTTATATTTTTTTGTTTTAACCATTGGCTTGTTTGAATCAAGATGCAAATAGTGGAGCAATTTTTTTTTTCAAAGTTGATACCTTTTAAACATATAAATACACAGCTATGATTTAATTAAAAAAACATAAAAATAACTCATTTTATACAGAAATAACGATCATGATGATGGAGCAACATTTTTATCATTAAGCACATTGACTGGTTATACTTTGCCTCTCTTCAAAATATTAATAGATACTTCTTTGTTAGATATTAATTCAAAGTATCTTTATGTGCTTTAGAAATAACAGGTTCTGGTAATTAAATTATGGGGAAATTTACATAAGTAATAACTTGAAGTCAATCTTGGACATGAACACACAAAAGGGAGCAGTAACAAAGACACATATTTATGTTAATTTTGCAGTCTTTGGAGTCTCCTTATCTTTATCTCGACTGTTGATGGAAAACAAAAAGATACCTATGGTAACCTTTGGTTTGCCAATATCTAATAAAGTACTGAAAAGTTATAATCAGGCAAATGCATTAATATCTTCATTAAAATAGAAATATACTATTTATTACAAATATCTGCAACTTTACTTACTACTAAGGAAAGTTGTAAATAAAGTTACAGATACGCCTTATCTTTGTCCTATATGCCTTCATTGTTCTCAAATACAATGAAGGACTGAGAGACAATATCATCCCTAAGTATAAACGAATATATTTATTTTGCTTCATCTCAAATATGAGAGCATTAAAACCTTAGTATGGTCTCCATAACTTGATTCTCCTAAAGGGAAGGTGCCAACAATGAGAGGGGTTAGAGATTTTAAGCCATGCATAATCTCCACCAATCTCCTCAAATAAACCAGCGGTGATCCCTGTGCTTGCTAAAGCAGCTCAGCAACGTTAACAGGTCCCTAGATAACCCTTCCTTCTTCACCCAACCATTATCCTTGAGGCCCTCCTAATTGGGAGTCCTGGGGCTAACACCGACCCTAACCATAGTCCCCTAACATTTACTTACTTCATTGATTCAGATTCCCACTATTCCTATCTCAGCCGAACCACTGAACCAATAAAGTGTGTGGTGTTTTGCATCTGCCATGCATTTTATTATCCTCATTTCATCATTAGGGTCCTGAAAAGTTAGAAACAGAACGCAAATCCGTATCATGTCCCATCCGCTTTGCGCACCCTCTTTACTTGGGGGACCCAAAGGTTTAAAAACCGCAGACTTGGGGCGGGTGCGCTTTTATAGCACCCTGCCTGCCTGGTCTTTGCCTGCCCTATCAGCACTGGGTAAGTGCCCAGGTTCTGATCGGGGACTAAAACTCATGATCTTCTGGCTCGGGTTCTGTGAACTGAGTCATTCTGGCACTGAAAATATTCCGTGACTCAGCAGGCCCGAAAAGGAAGATGTCAGAATCCAGATAATTTCGAGTCTTTTAAAGGCAAGCTGGAGAACACAAACAACACAGTGGAATAATTTCGCAGCGGGTCTGCGTACCCAGGGGAAATATGTCATTCCATTCCCAGCCTTTTCACTTCCTTCCTTCTCCGGTTAAACGACTGGTTACACTTCAATTAAGCGAAAGGAAATCGCTTCACAAAATTCATTCTGATGCTGCAATCAGGCCCTTTATTCTCCAGGGACCATGTCAGCTCCTCCTCCCCTTGTCGCCCCAGGACCTCTCCTCGCAGGCGGTTGGAGCCGGCCCCGCACAGCAGGGGGCGTTCCCGGGGCGGCGGTGAGGGCCCCCCGGGGCAGCTCTCCTCGCCGGGTCCCTCAAGTCCCGGGCCCAGGGTGGCTGCTGCTCTGGCCGCGAGGACTGACACCGGAGCGGCGGACACCCTCCTATCGCTGTCCAAACTGACTAGCGGCCCAACGCTGAGCGACCTCACGGGCCCGGCGTCGCCCGTTTAAGTCTCTCTCCTTTGCCCCCTCCCCCACTCCAGAGTCCTCCGGGGACCCCGAGCCCGAGGACCTCGGAGTCTTACCGGCTCAGGGTGCCGGGGCTCCGAAGCCTCCCCTTCCCTCCCGGCATGCACCGCCCCGCCGCCCCTCCCCCTCCCCTTGCCCCCTTCTCCGCCCACCTCTCGCGCCCCTCCCCCGCCAGTCGCGCGCCGCGGGCCCGAGCGCGAGACGCCGCCGCTGCTCCCGCCCCCACCGCCGCTGCCTCCATTCGCCGGGGCGGACGCGCAGTCCAGGGGGCGCGGAGGGTGGGGGAGAATTTACCGGAGCCGCGGGAGCTGCTGAGGGTGGGGTTGGCTTTTCTCCTCTCCCAGACCCCACCCTGCTGACCCACCCCCTGCTTCTTCCTCCCCGGGGGCGCGCTCTCGGGCACGCGCGAGGAAGTCGGGGGTCGGTGCCGAGTGCGGGCTGTGTCCTGAGTGGGTGAGGGAGGCGCGGAGGCGGCGCGCGGGGACACTGCTCAGCTAGCCGCTCGGTCCTCGCTAGGGGCGCCCACCCGCTAGTCTCTCCGGCGCGAGCCGCCGCCACCGCCCGCCCCGAGAGTCCGGCCCCGGGGCCCCCAGGCTCAGCCCGCGGAGCGGCCTCCTGAGGACCCCTCTCTCCGAGAGGAACGCGCCGGCCCCCTTGCCTTCGCAGTGGCCCAGCGCGCGGGCCGCGGGATGAGGAGCAGCCAGCGAGCCGCGCCGGCCCTGCGGCTCCGAGGGCGGCTCTGGCCCGTGCTGGTCACTCTGGCGGCCGCCGCGGCGACCTGTGCCTGGGCAGCCATGGACGAGTGCACGGACGAGGGCGGGCGGCCGCAGCGCTGCATGCCCGAGTTCGTCAACGCCGCCTTCAACGTGACCGTGGTGGCCACCAACACGTGTGGGACTCCGCCTGAAGAGTACTGTGTGCAGACCGGGGTGACTGGGGTCACCAAGTCTTGTCACCAGTGCGACGCCGGGCAGCTCCACCTGCAGCACGGGGCTGCGTTCCTGACCGACTACAACAACCAAGCGGACACCACCTGGTGGCAAAGCCAGACCATGCTGGCCGGGGTGCAGTACCCCAACTCCATCAACCTCACGCTGCACCTGGGTAAGCGGTGACAGCCCTGTCCCCTACTTACTGCTCACCAGCAGCCCGCAGCCCGGACTTCTTCATCTTCTGGTCCAGCCCGAAGGGCCCAAACAGCCACATGCTAGCCCTGTCTGCTCCTCGGCATGGGCCACACAAATTCCTTTCTCCAACTTTTAAATAGATCTGGTTTTTAACGTCCCATGAGGGTCAAGATGCTCTGCCAGCACCTCTCTGTTTGCTTTCCTGTTCTTTGTAACTTAACGGGATTCTCGCTTCCCGATTTTTCGCCATTTCCACTGTTAGAATTTTGGCCCCCTTTCCCTGAAGCGTTAATGAGAAACTCCCATCCTTATTTTTCTCCTAGCTTGGTACTCACAACACATTTTTGGATCAGGAACCAGAAGGTCCACCTTAAACACGTTTGCCTTTAAAATGTTCAGATGTCTTTTTCTCCCGGATTGAGAGTGATTGCTGTTAGCGCTGTTGTGTTAATGGAGTTTGAGGGGAACAAGTGCCTTTACCGCCTGTATGGCCTAGGAGCAAATAAAAGAGAAATTCACTTTTCAATTTATTATTCCTTAGAGCTGTTCAGCCTTAATTAAGTGCCACATAGCTATTTAACTCTGTACCAATCCTGGTACAGAGAAAACAAAAGGAAGTGCACTCATTGTAATTGCTGGGGACAATTTTGTCTGTGGCTCCCTTTTACTGTCTTCCCTTTTGCTTTGATTCAAAGTAAGTGTAGAAACACATACATGCAATCTTTTAGAAATCAGGAGAAAGAAATAGAAAACTTAATGGCAAGGTGGATGATGAGGATGGACATGTATCTGAAAGTATCAAAAATAATGTTTGATTTAGGTAAGTTCTTCACCTTTGAGATATAAATAAGTAAGTGAATATAAGTAAGCAGAAGATTTCATTATTGTGTTTAACAGAGTAACCAAGGTTTGAGAAAATGACATTTGATTCATTTGGCTTCCCTCCCCATTACACCAGGAGACTTGATTTTACCAGTAGCTGGTAGTAATGAACTGCCAGAGTGAACAGACTGCCCCAGGCTATTCTTCTGTCAAAGAGGGTAATTCTATAAGGCTAATAACATTGTTTGGGGATGTTTGAAAGGAACATTTTGTAGGCAAATCATTCTTTTCATCCTGGCTTTGTATTTTTTATTCCACTGCTCTCTGGTAGATTAAACTTTTAAGTATCAAGATTCTGAAATGTGACTTATATAAAATGCTTTGAAAAGTGAAATTAAATTACTATGTGTAGAATAAATTTTAGAAAAGCCATGATATTTAGCACGTTTTTAATAAATTCCATTTTATTTGTAAATTAGTCCTTAGGCAGATGAAACTTTTTAAAAGTAAATTCATAAAGATGTGAGACCCCTGTTTTCAAGAGATTGAAGTAGAAAACTGTACTGAGTCCAGTTATTGAAAGGTTTTGGAAATGTATGGAAGTGGGAGTGTCTTGAAACAGGTAGTTTTTTTATAAGGACATTGCAAGAGACCCAGAGTTTCCTAAGATCTGTGGAGGTTCTCTTAAACTATTTTTTCCTAAGTGTTATATTTTTTAACTTGGTGAAAATTATTTCTAAAAAAAAATTTTTGTTTTTTTTTTTTTGTAGAGACAGAGTCTCACTTTATCGCTCTCGGTAGAGTTCTGTAATGTCACAGCTCACAGCAACCTCCAACTCCTGGGCCTAGGCTATTCTCTTGCTTCAGCCTCCCGAGTAGCTGGGACTACAGGTGCCCACCACAACGCCTGACTAATTATTGCTGAAATTTAAATCCAGGTGTTTTTGTTTAAGTTTTGACATTCTGTGTTCAGGTCTGAAAACTCTCAATGTCTTATTTTCAATTTTTTTTTCAAATTTTAAGATTTTCCAAGAGAAGACATTGCCTGATATCTCAGAGTGCTTGAGATTCAATTGAAAATTTCTAAACAACAATCTCTTATTTAGATAAAGGTAGGATTGTCAATCTTGGCTTTCAGTTTTCTATTGTAGGGACTATGTAGTTAAAGGTTATTTAAGGTGATTGCAGAGATAGATTACTCAGTTCTCTGTCGCAAAGATAATGTAGTGAAGTAAGTCAGTAAGTTATGTTGCTCCTGCTGGGAGGCAGATATATTAACTTTGGGTCTGGTTGATCAAAAGGTCAAAAGAGATCTTAGAGTTTACCTTGTGAGGACTCTAACACGACTCTTTTACTCTAAAAATGTTATATGGTTGGACTTGTTTTTGCTGAAAAATTCTCAGTTTTTGGTTATATTCTTCCTAAATGAAATTTAAAAATGGGTCCAAAACTTACTAGTTTCAGACATTTTCATACAAGTATTATGATTATCTGTAAAAATATGTAATTTAAACTTTTTAGTTAGGTTGGGTGCGATGGCTCACGCTTGTAATCCTAGCACTCTGGGAAGCTGAGGCAGGTGGATTGCTTGAACTCAGGAGTTCCAGACCAGCTTGAGCAGGAGTGAGAGTTGGTCTTTACTAAAAATATAAAAACTAGCCAGGGGGTATTGGCTCATACTTGTAGTCTCTGCTACTCAGGAAGTTGAGGCGAGGGGATTGGTTGAGCCCTGGAGTTTGAGGTTGCTGTGAACTATGATGCCATGATACTCTAATCTTGGATAACAGAGTGAGACTGTCTCAAAAGAAAAAAAAAAATAAACTTTGTACTTAGACACTTCACAAAAACTTGACTAGAATTTATTGTACTTGTTCATGGATCAGAAATACTGTCTTGGAGGAAATTGTGTGGCAGAGGAGGTGGAAAGGAGGGAGGGGATTTGTGGGTAGAGGGGTTGGTGTTTCTTTCTCTCTCCCCACCCCTGTTGTTAGTGACAAGTATATATGTTACATGTATGTTATGATCAATTTATGACAAGTAGGCCATGCTTTGTATGTTTCTGTGTATTTTGATGTTCATCATATTCTCTCCTTAACTCCAGTTACTGCATGGGCTGAAGCTATTTCCCATGAATTCAAGTACCATGACTTTTGTGCATCTATTAAATCTATCCAGTTCAAATTTCACATACCCTTCAACAAGTGATGCATATTGTGCTTGCCTTTACAGAGCATGTGAAACTGGAAATGAACAGTGTGAAAGAACTAGGGCTAGCCACCACCTTTCTAGTCTTCCTTTTGATGTTGCAGTAAACTTTAAAATAAGCAAAGTTAGATTACGCTTAAGTAGTTACAAGAAACATTCATGTTTTGGCACTGATCGTAAGTCATATTTTAAAATTATAAGAATGAAACATGTTAGATTCAGACACTAAGTTTAATCACAAGTTATCTCTTTAGCTGCTAAGCTCCATGCCCTTGACACCACCATTCGCAATTTCATATGTAACTGTTTAAAAATTTTTCATGCATACACATGTATATATAAAATTATATGATCTTTTTAACTGGTACTTTTGGGGGAGCTGAGACATATTTTAACAGATGGCAAGTACAAATTAGATCATTGTATGAGTTATCATCTCTTGCCTTGCAAAAGGCAGAAAAATTAGCATTTGTTCCTGAAAGTAGCCAAGGCCTAAGTGCCCCACACAGTGATCCAGGATGGTGGGTGCTGTGTAGGTACAAAGTGTTAAAGTTGCTGGGGGCAGCAGAACTGTGCTTTCTTTATGTCTATTGTGGGGAGAAATCTCAGCCAGGCACTCTTTTCTTAAGTCCTATTTTGCCTTTAACTTCTGGATCTTCTCTCCTACCTTCTGTATGGATTATTCAGTTGCTCTTGAAAATTTGGCTTTTATGTATTATAATAAATCATAATAAGTTTTAGCATTATCAGTGGAGTAGTTGATAGTACGATTGTAGTTGAGGATTTGCCTTTTATTAAAGAGCCTCTTTAATTTGATAATCATCGTGCATGGAAATTTGGCAGGTAGGGTCTTGATCTTGGAGAAAGGTAGCTTTCCCTCTTTCTAAAAACAATTAATGAAAAGAAGGCTTATAAAATCAACGCAGTCAAAGTTTATGCACTCTTAAAATTAACCCTAAGACCAGATTAGTTTCTAAGCTCCTCATAAACTTTAGGAACAAATACGTAGTGATTAAATGAATCTTTTAAACCTGTATCTGAATATTCTTTTTATCTGTATGAATCAAAATAATTGATATAGGCAGGGCACGGTGGCTCACACCTATAATCCTATCACTCTGGGAGTCTGAGACTGGATTGCTTGAGCTAATGAGTTCGAGACCAGCCTGAGCAAAAGTTAGACCCTGTCTCAACTAAAAAATAGAAAAACTGAGGCAAGAGGATACCTTGAGGCCGAGTTAGACGTTGCTGTGAGCTGTGATGCCACAGCATTCTACCCAGGGCAACAGCTTGAGACTCTGTCTCAAAAAAAAAAAAAATTGATATGTAGGGATATTGCCTTTTATTCTGTTTGGTCTTCTAATGAGTATGTATATAACTTGGAACAAATAGCAATTTTTTCCCCCAAGAAGACCTTCGCAGGTAGATTCTGTCAGGGAATAGCTCACTTTGATGACTTCACTGTGGTATTTGTGCACCCTGAGGGGACACTGTTTTAGTTTGTCTGACAAAGGACTGATTTACATTTTGCAGGTTTCGACTTGAGAATTAAGGAGCTCATCTTTAAAGTCCAGGAGTTGTTGCATGCAGTTTTATAAAGTTACTTTTGGCTGTTTTCCGTTTCTACAGTTCACTGCTTTTTCTGCACATTCCTTCTCTATTCTAAGAGCGTTTCAGAAAAGAGTTTACACATTAGGGAAAAAGTTAGGACTGTTAGTCCCCCTTACCCTATCAGTTTGTCATTGGTTACGTGGGTGGGAGAAATCAAGTTTGATATTCACGTCTCAGCCATAGCCTTTTGCTATGCACCGCTTCCCCTATGCATATTTTCTCAGGTTATTGCCACATATTCTGAAAATATTTTAAAAATAACCTGTGAAATACATAGCACTGTACTTGATAGAAAGTTGTAGAAGATTGAAGGTCCTGTTCTCAAAAACCTTTTACTCTCTTAGATGGAATTTACACATAGTTGTAATGACATCACAATATTAAGTCAAGGGTGAATATATAATATTTTACGGTTTATAAAGCCTGCAGTTGGTCATCAGGTAGATTTTTTCACAGCTCAGTAAAGGTAATGATGAGTATCCTAAGGCTATGACTTGCCAAAAATTATGATGGGAGATATTGTCTTTGACGCCTTAATTGATTACACTAGCCTCAGCAGCTTGTAGCTTTTTTAACAAATCTCTCAAAAGAATGTCTAATTTATTCCAAACCAGCTTTAAAATAAAATTTCATGTATACACTGATTCAGAGATAACAGGTTTCTTTGGTTTTCTTTCTTTTTCTCTGTTTCTTTTTTGAGACAGAATCTCACTTTGTCACCCTCAGTAGAGTGCCCAGTGTCACAGCTCACAGTAACCTCAAACGCTTGGGTTTAAGTGATTCTCATGCCTCAGCCTCCCAAGTAGCTAGGACTACAGGTGCCCGCCACAACACCTGGCTATTTTTAGAGATGAGGTCTTGCTCTGTCCCAGGCTGGTCTTAAACTCGTGAACTCAGGCAATCCACCTGCCTTGGCCTCCCAGGGTGCTAGGATTACAGATGTGAGCCACCACCCTTGGCCTTGTCTGTTTCTTTTTACTTATGTGCCTGGATTCTTCTTTCCATGCTATTCACTCTTCCTGAATTAACTCATCTTTATGTGAAAGCTGTATTTGTAATTTCATTTATAAATTTATAAATTCTAAATTTGTGCTTTTAGTTAGCTCTTTCTCCAGACCTAAAGACTTGTATGTAGTCTAGTTGGGATGTCCAATACTAAATTCACTCCTTATTGTCTCACCCAACTCAGCTCTTTTTGTATTCCCTGTCTCAATGAAGAACACTATTGTCCAAGTTTCCCCTTGAAAGATAACCATGCTTGATAAGCTTTTATCAGTAGAGATTATTCTATTTTTTGAGTAGATAGTATCCCTTGCTATGGAGGTGGGTCATTTCTGAGCAGCTGTAACTCCACCCTTTTCTTTCCCATAACTCATCCTTAACTATCATCTAAGATTCCACTCTTACCTCCTATATCCAGACAACTGTGTCTCTTGAATGCTTATCTTTCCATCCTCATTGCCTCTGCCTTAATGTAAGTCTCCATTGAATATCTTAGCAAGATGGTGATCTTTCTGCCTCCAGTTTTGCTCTTTATATTTGGCAGCCATACATTAGACTGAGTGATGGTTCTAAAATTGCAAATCTAATTACCTAGCTAAACATTCTGCAGTAGTTTCTCAAGCCTTTAGGATAGAGTCCATACTCCTTGTTGTGTTGTACACATAGTTAAGGATCTGGGCCTTTTCTTTAGTCACTTCACATGCCCCAAACGGCTGTTCTTTGGTTTGATACACTCCTCCCAGATGTCAGCACCTTCAAATTTCCTTTCCTGGTTTCTCTCCTCTGTCTCCTCCCCACTCCCTCTTTTCTGCTCCACTGCCTGGCCTGGATTAGGTGTCCCACTCATACCTTTACATATCAGATGATCTATTTCTTTACTTGTCTGTTTCTACCCTTGGACCATAAGGTTTTTGAAGGGTCTTGAAGATCAGGCAGGGACCAAGTCATCTTTTAGTTCAGTTAAGAAAAACTAGTACTTGCTAATTGCTTGCTGTCCCTTAGCACTGTGCAAATTTCTGGATGTATAGTGATTAGGAACTGCCCTGACCTCATCCTTAGATGATTTCTGCATGTGGAGAACTATGTCTCTATTGTAGGTAGGGAAATTACAAATTGTAGTCTTCCTAGCCAAATCCAGCCCAGACCTGCCACCTATTTTTGTATGGGACATGAGCGAAAATAGTTGTGCAATTGTAATGTGTTATAAATTACAAGAAGAATTTGTGATATGAAAATTCAAATTTTAGTACCTGATGTGTTTTATTGGGACACAGTTTAGCCTATTTAATAATGAATGGTCTGTGGCTGTTTTTGCACTACAGGGGCAGAGTTGAGTAATAAGTGATAGACTCCGTATGGTCCAGCCCAAAAAGGCTAAAATATTTACTACCTTTCTCTTATAGCACAAATTTGGTGACCTCTGCCCTCGGAAGGGTCCTCAAACTACGGCCCGTGGGCCACATGCGGCGGTGTGATTGTATTTGTTCCTGTTTTGTTTTTTACTTCAAAATAAGATATGTGCAGTGTGCATAGGAATTTGTTCAAGTTTTTTTTTTTTTAAACTATAGTCCGGCCCTCCAACGGTCTGAGGGACAGTGAACTGGCCCCCTGTTTAAAAAATTTGAGGACGCCTGAGGAATAAGTTCATGTTAATAAGTTCTAAGAGAGTGATGCAAGTGCTGAGAGGATTCACTTAATTTACCATTTGGGTGGAGAGTCCAGGCTGGAGGCTAGAGGCTAGAGGCATCCTCTTTCCATGCAACTTCCCTGTCACAGTGTTCAATAAGTGTATGTAGAGTGAGTGAATAAATTAATGCCTGAATTATAAAAGTCCTAGAACACTGCACATTAAATTCTTCAAATACTTCCAAGTTTGATTATCAGTCACATCTCTCTGTTTTTATGAGGTATATACCATTGTAATAGCTAATGTTAAATGTAGTATGTAGTTATTTCTATAACTTTTAAAAATATTGTTATGGAACTGATATGGAATTGAAAAGATGTATGACTGTTCTTTTTTGAGTAAAAATTAGACTGTTTTATGACTTTAGATAAATTTTATGAGAAGACTCCTGAATTCTCACATGTCAATGTGCATTTCTGAAATTTTAATGTTAATTTGTATTTTTTCCCTTCAGAAATGGATGTAAGCAAATTTTACTTAAATTACATATATTCTGTAGTTTCAGAAGGCTGAGGTAGGAAAATACCTTGAGCCCAGGAGTTTGAGGCTGTAGTGCACTATGCTTGTACCTAAGAATAGCCTCTGTATTCTAGCCTGGGCAACATAGCAAGACTTTGTCTCAAATAAATAAATAAAATATGTATATTAGTACATTCATTGTTGAAATAGGTACTTAAAGGGATTTATTAAGCAGGGGAAAGGTTACAATGAAATATTTTTTTTCATTGTATATAAATATTTTATTTGCTTATTTGAATATGGCATCATTTTTAGTTTAATTTATATTCATTGTATATAAATATTTTATTTGCTTATTTGAATATGGCATCATTTTTAGTTTATTTAATCCATTATGAGTGGAATTAGAAGATGGGCATACTGGGGTGTGCCCTCTCTTCAGGGTGGTGAAGAACTTTAGATGTAGAGTACAGTTTAGCCCACTGTATTCCACAGTGAAGTGATTAGGCAGATGAACAGTAATCACATCTCTGCCTGGAGTCAACAGATGGTAGAGCCAACAGATGCTTCTTCACTGGCTCCTTAAGTCCAGCTGTACTTAATTGACAGCTCTACCACTGTGCTGTTTGGGTTTTAGAGGAAAGTGCCAGAGTTTAGAGTAGTGATGTTTATTTTTACTGCTCAAAGTTTCTTAGAAAAGTTTGAAAAACAAGTTGTCTTTTTTTTTTTTTTTTTTTAGTTATCAGTTTCAAATGGTAAAATTTCAGTATAGTTGTGTGCTGGTTCTGTTACCTTGCCTTAGTTGCTTACTGTAAGACTTGTATAAGAGGGCCCTGATGGCATTTGCAAGCATCTCCTTTCTTGTGAAGTGATAAAGTTAGATGCTTGCTCTTTGGGCCTAAAATTGACAGCTTGCTAATAGGGGTTACCAGAAAACTCATTGGTAGAGATGTCCCTGTGGTTTTTAGGGTATTATTGCACCAGACTGGGTGGTACTAATTAAAGTACGTCTGCTTTTCTTACCATGTGTTCTTCTAGGGGGCTAGTTTAAAATAACTGGGCACAGTCTGCCTGGTGCCCTGTGTAGCTACATATTCATGAAATAAAATAAAGCAGATTTATCTCTTTCTCAGACAATGGCGCTTTCAGATCTCTTGTGGGTAGAGAACCTTATAGCAAAGCTAGGAGATGAATTAGGGGATTTACTTTATTTCTTTTAAAACTTTAGGAGTTATATTCCCTCAACTCCCTTCTTTTACTCTCTGTTTCCCAACTGTTATATTGAAGGCAACATTAGGTTTTTGTTTTATTCTTTGGATTTTTAAATTTTTTTTTTAATTCTTTGGATTTTTGTTCTTCCTTATGTTTTGTCTTTTTTTTTTTTTTCCTTTTTGTACTTCAGTGAATGCAAGTATTTTTGTTTTGAAAGTTGGTGGATATACTAAAATCAGTCTTCACTTTTTAAAATGTTTTGAATATGGTACATGGACTTGTATAAAGTTAAGGTCTTAATAAACCAGTACTGTTGTTAAGGAAAGGTTTCTGCTCATCAGAATGATTACCAGGTACCTATTTTTTTTTTTTTTTTTTTTTTTTTTTGAGACAGAGTCTCAAGCTGTTGCCCTGGGTAGAGTGCTGTGGTGTCATAGCTCACAGCAACCTCCAATTCTTGGGCTTAAGCAATTCTCTTGTCTCAGCCTCCAAGTAGCTGGGACTACAGGTGTTTGCCATAACACCCGGCTAGTTTTTAGTTGTAGTTGTCATTGTTGTTTGGCGGGCTGGGGCTGGATTCAAACCCGCCAGCTCTGGTGTATGTGGCTGGCGCTCTAGCCACTTGAGCTACAGGCACCGAGCCGGATACCTATTTTTCAGAGACATGTTAATGATCATTCTCTCTTTTTTTCCCTTCTCCTTTATAGTTCTGGTTTTCTGTTTTGTATCTTGACCTGGATAGAGGTCATGTAGGTCTATACACAAACTTTATGGCCACCGTGCATGTAAAAATTCAGAGGTATACACTTAATATATGTATGCTTTAATTGTATGTAAATTACCCCTCAAATTAAACAAGAAACTTTCAAACAGTTAATAGTACAAAATAATATGTATGTGATTTTGGTTTTTTGTTGGTTTGTTTGGAAATAGGGTCTTACTCTGTCTCATCTGTTGCCCAGGCTGGAGGGGAGTAGCACGATCATAGATCACTGCAGCCTGTTGAGCTCCAGGGAATCTCCTGCTTCAGCCTTCTGTGTAGCTGGATCTGCAGGTGCATGCCACCATGTCTGGAAAGAACACAATTTCAGGCTTAATCATCTAAAACACATTTTCTCTTACTATGTTTCTCCTCTTTTCCAGAAGTTGCCAGCATTAATAGGCATTAACAAATATTTACTAAGTGAGCAAATAAGCAAACTTGAAGATGTTAATATTAATAGAGTTTTGAGCCCCGTTTATCTGAAGTACCTGCAGAGTGCTCTCTTGTAGGGATTCAGGCAACCCTGATGGAAGCTATAGGAAGTTAGTTTGGGAAGCCAGTGCAGAGAGCAGTCCTCTGCTCTTCTCACCTCACTTTGAGCAGGTAGTGATTTTGGTTGATGCTTCATGGTTTGATGTGGTAAAATGGTAAATCTGTGGGTTTTGCTGCAGGTTTAGAAAATTTTAAAAGAATATCTCTGCATGGCTTGTGTTTGGGTTACAATGTCTGGTGTTCATGTAACTTGCTATTTCTGTGGTAAAAACTAAATGTATCACAAATTACTTGTGAAGACCCCATCTCCATTCCTTAACATGAACTAAATGGTGGCTTCCTCTTATTGACCCTTTTAGAGATAAAGTATGAAGCTTGAATTGTGTGGTTTCTTGGAGAAATTTAGGAAACTGTGAAGTATTTCTAAAAATGAAAAGACCATCAACTCAAAATGAGATGGGCTTACTGTATTGTGATTCTAATCAGTGGACAGAAGTCTTGTGAAAGGTAGCTGGGGAGAAAACTCATTTGTGGGCATTGTAATAATGGGGTGTGTGAATTAGGGTGTATGTTGAAGAAACCTTTATCCTGGGGTCATTTGTGATGTGTTTGAGGAGATAGGACAAAAACATGGATCTATAGCAGTGGTTCTTAACCTTCCTAATGCTGCAATGTATTCTTACTGGGTTTTTTTTTTTTTTTTTTTTTTGTAGTTTTTGGCTGGGGCTGGGTTTGAACCTGCCACCTCCGGCATATGGAGCTGGCGCCCTACTCCGTTGAGCCACAGGCACTGGCCTTTTATGTATTTATTTATTTATGTTTTGTATTTTCATTGTTAAAAAGGGGTCGTGACCCACAGGTTGAGAACTGCTGATCTACAGGAAAAATAATTCTTTGGAATCTTTTAAAGGGCCGAAGGAGTATCTGTGGAGCATTTTGAAGAGTGGGGATTGAAGTTAGCCAGGAAAAGCTTCTTGGGGCTCAAAGGAAAGCAATGGATGTGAGCGGAGGACTTTCCAGAAGGATGAGTTGAGTAAAGATAGAAAAGTAACCAGGTCCTGGTGAAGACAGTATTTGTCTTTCATGTAGTAATGAGGACATGCTGCTGGATGGGTTTTGGGGAGATGAGGAACTTGAAAACTGGGTGGCAAAAGAAAATGAATTACCTTTTGTTGAGTGCCTCTCGGTTACCTCTCTGAATTTTTTGAACTGTCTTGGGATCTATTGTGAGGCACTGTGGAATACGTGCGTGACTCCTTTAAGTTTGCACAGGCTGAGTTTAGGTTGGAATGCGTACCTGCTGTGGTGCATAGATTATGCTCATGCTACTCTGACATGTGAGATCAGACCTGATAAGTGATAGGGAGCTAGAAAGATCTTATACTGGAGAGTCGAGTGAGAGCACTATATCTCAAACCAAAGTACTAACCTTGCTTCTCTCATAGACCTTGCTTGAGGAGCTCTGGATTTGGATCGCTTCTGTGAAAAAGGGCTATACTTACTTGTGAAGAACAGAAATTGTTTTCAATAGAAGAATTTTAGGTTTTGGGTATTTGACCTAGTTGTATATTTAGTTGTCAGTACTTCTTGGAATTTCTAAGGAATTTATTGAATTTCAGAATGAAGTCCTGGGTTTTGTCATTGTCTGCTGATAGAGTGTATCCTGCCCCCCTTCCTGAAGGGTGACCAGTGCCTTACTTAATACAGGGGAATACCACCTTATCTCCTTTCTACCTTATCCATGGCTCTTTTCTGGTTGTTGAGAATTGGAGAGTTTAGTTACGTTGCTTACTTTATCTAACATCATTAAAGATAAGGCTGCATGGTCTAGCTCCAGGTTCTAGTTCGTTTCCTTTCTGCTTTAAATAATTCTAATTATGACATGGTGGTTTTTTGTTTTTTTGATGTTTCTTCTGCTGTTGTTCTTATTCAGATTTGCTAACTGAATAGGTCTAACCTACCTTTTACTGATTAGTGAATAGATACGTATTGTGGTCTCAGGAGCTTTCTTTATCACTGTTTCTGTTTTTCAGGCTCCAAAGTGATATAATTCTTCTGAATTAATATTTAGATTGGATATGAATTTATAAATATACAGGATGGACATAAAGTTCATATGCAATTTAAAATAGTTTAACATAATAAATTGCACATGAACTTTATGTCCACCCTATATAAATCTTTCCCTTTTTCCTTCCTTCTCTCCCACCCTCTTTCTATGATTATGGGTGGAGGGGGAGTCATAGTTACCATTTAATAAAACACTTTACTTCTGCTTCTAGAATTTAAGATTCGGGCTCGGCTTGTGGCTCAAGCGGCTTAGGCACCAGCCACATAACACCTGAGGTGGTGGGTTCAAATCCATCCTGGGCCTGCCAAACAACAATGATGGCTGCAAGAAAAGATAGCCGTGCGTTTTGGCGGGCGCCTGTAGTCCCAGCTACGTGGGAGGCTGAGGCAAGAGAATCACTTAAGCCCAGAAGTTGGAGATTGCTGTGAGCTGTGATGCCACGGCAGTCTAACCAGGGTGACAGCTTGAGGCTCTCTCTCAAAAAAAAAAAAAAAAAAAAATTTAAGATTTTAGGATTGGCTTTTCTCTTCTACCCCTTTAAAAAAAAAGTCAAAATGGGTGGCGCCTGTGGCTCAAGGAATAGGGTGCCAGCCCCATATACCAGAGGTGGTAGGTTCAAACACGGCCCTGTCCAAAAACTGCAAAAAAAAAAAAAAAAAAAAGTCAAAACTAGTAGAATTCTGTGTTACAAGAGTAGTTGGCTGAGTAAATGAATTATTTATTACTGAATCACTGCCCTTTTGCTTTTTCTGCCTTTTTTACAGACATGGTTTACATAAATTATATGCATTTCTATGATGAATGTGGTTACATCATTGCATACTAGGCACTGATGATTTTTAAATGTTGTGCTCTATTTCTTTTCTTAAGGGTAGGGTGGGTGGGGGATGGCATCCACTGCTACACTGGAGGGCAATTGTGTTGGTTTAAAAACGCCCTCTTAGAACACTGTCACACTGCTGGTGGGACTGCAGACTAACACAACCTTTTTGGAAGGAAGTATGGAGAATCCTCAAAGAACTCAAATTATACCTCCCATTTGATCCTGCAATCCCATTACTAGGTGTCTACCCAGAAGGAAAAAAAAAATTATCATAAGGACATTTGCACTAGACTGTTTATCACAGCTCAGTTTACAATTGCCAAAATGTAGAAACAACCTAAATGCCTACCAACCCAGGAATGGATTAACAAGTGTGGTATATATATGCCTACTATTCAGCCATTAAAAAAGATAGAGACTTTACATCTTTTGTATTAACCTGGAGTGGAACACATTCTTCTTAGTAAAGCATCACAAGAATACAGTGTATTCAATTCTAATATGAAGGCAGTAGATGATCTAATACAAGGTGGTAGGTAGGGAAATGAGGGGGGAGGAAGGAGGGTGGTCACAGTATAGGGCACACCTCTTGGGGGTAGGACACAATTACAAGAGGGACTTTACCTAACAGATGCAATCAGTTTAACCCAATTCTTTGTGCCTTCAATGAATCCCAAACAATTAAAAAAAAAAAGAGACACAGAAAGACAAAAAATAAATACATAAACATGCCCCCTCACTCTCCTCTCCAACGCACATGCTTGTTCTTCTTTCCCTCCCCCCATCCCCTTCCCCCCATCCCCCCCAGCAGTTGGTAAAATATACAAGTATAAGTATTTTCTTGGGACTTTTTCATCAACTTTCTTCAGAGAGAATCCTAAAAATTTCTGAGAGAGGAGCCTTTACAGTGTCTAGAAAGGAGACAGTAATAGCATAATGAAATGAGGTGAACATCTTTTTTTAAAGTTTTTACTGGCAGGGACTGGGAAGTGGTGTTTTCTTGCTCTGGCCCCACAAATTCTAATTAGAGGCAGGAATGGTCTGCTCACACATTCTCAAAATCCATGATCATTTCACTATCAAAAACTGTAGGGAGTAAGTTACAGTAATTTGGCAGTGCGAGATGATTAGATCAACGTACTGAGTTTAACTTTTCTGAACCTATTCCTTACAAAACTTAAACTCTTAGTTTTCTGGAATGTTGGCACCCACTGGACTTTTTAAAAATTTGTGGTTAACTAGAATAATAAAATCATGAAATTTTGGAGTTGGAAAGAAACTTAGGAAAGTTTAAGCTATAAAATCATGTTTCAGGATGGGTCCTGGTTTAATTTAATCTCAAACCAAAGAAGTTAAGGTAGGTGTGGTTGCCTTACGGTAACCTTGGGTTAGCAGTTGATGTAACCCAAGATAAACTTCTGTACTGCTGTTCCTCAATGCTTCCTACTCATCCTATACCCTGTTCTGATAGAACTGATAACTTACCTGGTTTGATGTTACTGTGTTCTTAGATTATTTTTTTAGTGCTGGAGAAAGATTACCATCCTAGAATTTTTGTTGAAATTGTGTTTTCTTTTTGGAGATAGGAAGAAGCAAAGGACTAAGGATGAATATTCCTCTTTCAGAAACTGAAAGAGCAATGGTGTGGTTTAATTGCTTTGATCATGTGAGTGTCCCTCCATGGGAAAAGGGTCATGTTCAGTGGGCTTGAATGTGTTGGATTAACTTTTAGAGCAGCTCCGCACATGGTTTTGAATTTATAGTAAGTAGTATTTTAGATAAGTTCATGGGATGGAAAGTCTATTGGAGACTAAATTCTTAAAATTCTACAGATATGAAAGTTTGTGGGAACATCTGTAATGCAGCTGTAATAAACTTTGTTTACCTTTTTTGGGATTGCTTTAGTGGCTCAAGCTGGTTTGTTTTATTGAGCATTTTTGTCACACATTAAGAAATAAGTTAGTATTGACTCCTGATGGACTTGGGGATCATATAGTTTTGTATAATAGTTGTTCTAGTAAGGTTTGGATTTTAAACTTATGTCTACTTTATAAAGTTCTTACGTCCTGGTACAGACATTGATGGCAAGTCTAGACCATCACAAAATGGACTGATTTTGGAAATTAACATACTTTCCAGATATATTTGTAGTATATTGACTTGTTTTCCAAGCTGCTTTTTGCATATTCTTGGGTGTCTGTATCTGTGCTTTCCTCTGTTTTTCCTCTCAGAACCCCTTGGGAAAGAAGAGGGGATAATTTGCTGTTTGGGAAACAGAATGGGTATTAAATTATTTTTGTGAAACCTTTTGATTTGGTACTGACATTTCTGTGAGAGGAGAGGGAATGTTCCCCTGAGTAAGACTGATGGAAAAGGTGTTACTGGAGAGAATACTCTGAAAGTAACTAAAAATACTTATTCACATCTCTAGTGATTTTCAATTATGAAGTAGGGAAATAATGCTCTGAATTAGTAGGATTTTAACCATGCCTGACTGAAGAGATCTTGTTTTTGAAATTCACAGCATTGCCTAGATCCCCGCTGTCTTTTTGTCCCTCCTGCTAACACACAGCTGTTTTTGTTCATACATCATTTTGTGTTGAGCTGCCTGGTTACATCCTCAGGTCCCTTTTATGGTGAATAATGGACACATGGGAGTTCGAACATCCAAGTGTGTGGTTATTCAAACAGGAAGTCTCAAGGAAGCACACTACCCTTGTCAGAGGAACAAAAGATGGGACAGGAAAGACTGTTGATGATTCTAGGCTTAAAACATCTGCAGGGAAATCTGACAGTTTCTGAAATACAAACATTTTGCAGTTCATAAGTGGGATGGTTTGTTTAGAACTTGTTCCCTTTTTTAAAAAACATTGTGGGTGTTAAACCCTAATTCATAAAGTAGGAATGGAGGTGAACAAGAGATATAATGTAACATCATGGGTGTTAAGAAGGAGACTCACCATACAACTCAGCTTGCTGTATGGTGACTGTGAGCACATGAAGGGACTTGACAGAGATTGCTAGAGCTGTTGAGATTGGGCTAAAAGTGGACTTTGTGCAGCACCTTTGATTACTGAGCACAGGAGGAATATAAAATAAAGAAGAATGTGGGTTAAAGAGCTTGCAGTCTAGTGGAAGAGTAAGAACGTATCTGTCACCAACACCCTGAGACAAAACATAGTGTTATGAGAGAAGGATAGAAATTCCACGTGACTGCAGAGGATATAACTATAGCTGATCAAAATAAATGACTTCCCAGACATTATTTTGGTGACTTTTAAGATTCCTTTTGACCTTGACATTGTTTGCTTATATGATAGGGGAGTTGCCAAAACTAGTCAAATAAACCCTGATTTTAGATTAAAAAATGAAAATTAAGGCTAGGAGTTAATGAAGGGGAGGTCTGGTTTCATAGCATTTAGGTTAAACAAGTAGGGTGATGCCAGTGCTTAAGCAGAGAGTACAGTGCTAGGTTTAATTAATGCAGCCAGTAGTAATTCAAATCACGAGAGTGCTGCTTCTGTGCCTTGTGTTCCTTTGCCCTCAGTCATAGTAAACAAGTTCACATTGCACAACTGCTGCATCTTTTCTTGATTCCTTACTTTTCTGTTGGTTTGTTTTGCTGCCTCCTAATTATTCTTCAGAACTCACGGCAAGTTCCAACTCTTTGTTTCTAATTCCTCAAGCCCCTCTATAGCGCTTTACCATTATGTTGTTTGATGTTCATATAGCCATTCATTTCCTAAAATCCAATAAGCATATTGCATGCCTATGATGTGAGAGGTGCTATATTATATTATTTTGTATTTCCCCCATTGGATGAGCTCATTGAGGATGAAACAAATTTAGTGATTTTTTAATTCATTTAACAAATATTTATTGAGTGCCTGTTAATGCAAAAGGTACTGCAAAGTTCTGGAGACAGGACAGAAAAGAGGACATAGAGCTTAAGTTACTAATAAAAAGAATGTAGTCCAGAGGACCTGAATCAGAGAGGGTTTTGTTAGCTATTTTTTCCTCCCATTGACTTTTATGTCTCTGAAAGTATATAGCATAATACCTTTTATATGGCATTAGGTGCTCAAAAAAGTTTACTGAATGAATATCTATTTCTATGAGATTATGGCCATAGAAGGCAGATGAGCATAAGAAGTGACAATTTTGTTGAGGTTTTCCCAAGGTGGAGTTTATCTTTTACATAGGTTTTTGAAATTGGATGGGTTCAATGGGATAATTAGTATATGATGTTGCTTCCTCACCAGCCTTGTTAGATGAATAAACCACTGTACCAGAAAGCCCTAGCAATAAGGTAATTTTAAAAACATAGAAGTTGGCCAAGGTGTGGTGGCTTACAACTACAATCCTAGCACTCTGGGAGGCCTAGGCTGGTGGATTCCTTGAACTCAGGAGTTCAGTTGCAGCCTGAGCAAGAATGAGATTCCGTCTCTACTAAAAAATAGAAAAAACTAGCCAGGAGTTGTGGCAGGCCTCGGTAGTCCCAGCTACTAGGGAGGCTGAAGCAGGAGGATCGCTTGAGCCCAAGAGTTTGAGCCCATAGTTTATGAGTATGATGCCATGGCACTCTACCCAGGCTGACAGAGTGATTCTCTGTCTCAATTTAAAAAAAAAAAAAAAATTGGAATTTCTCTTTCATGTGATAGTCCTGGGGCAAGTGGGTTGGGAAGCAAGGTAGTTCTCCACATAGACATTGTGGGACTCAGAAGCTTTTCATGATGATCATCTGCCATTCCTTAGCAGGGGTGGCGAACAAGTTCGACTACGCGCTCGGAGATCGCTCCTCAGAGGTCCATCCTCAGAAGCAGCATAACAAAATCCAAACTTGGCAAAGAGCCACAGTATACAAAATAATGATAAGAGGCAAAGA
>CAUYPK010135253.1:0-10090 GCA_963574355.1 Loris lydekkerianus
CTTACCATTATTTGATCTTTGACAAGCCAATTAAAAACATTCAGTGGGGAAAAGATTCCCTATTTAACAAATGGTGCTGAGTGAACTGGCTGGTAACCTGTAGAAGACTGAAATTGGACCCACACCTTTCACCATTAACTAAGATAGAGTCTCACTGGATTAAAGATTTAAACTTAAGACATGAAACTATAAAAATACTAGAAGAGAGTGCCGGGAAAACCCTTGAAGTCTGGGTGAGTATTTTATGAGGACGACTCCCCTGGGCAATTGAAGCAGCTTCAAAAATACACTACTGGGACCTGATAAAACTAAAAAGCTTCTTCAAAGCCTATAACACAGTAAGTAAAGCAAGCACACAGCCCTCAGTATGGGAGAAGATATTTGCAGGTTATGTCTCTGACAAAGGTTTAATAACCAGAACCCACAGAGAACTCAAACATATAAGCAAGAAAACAAGTGATCCCATCACAGGCTGGGCAAGGGACTTGAAGAGAAACGTCTCTGAAGAAGACAGGCACATGGCCTACAGACGTATGAAAAAATGCTCATCATCTTTAATCATCAGAGAAATGCAAATCAAAACTACTTTGAGATATCATCTAACTCCAGTTAAGACTAGCCCATATCACAAAATCCCAGGACCAGAAATGTTGGTGTGGATGTGGAGAAAAGGGAATACTTCTACACTGCTGGTGGGAATGGAAATTAATACATTCCTTTTGGAAAGATACTTGGAGAACACTTAGAGATTTAAAAAATAGATCTAGCATTCAATCCTATAATTTCTCTACTAGGTATATACCCAGAAGACCAAAAATTACATCATAACAAAGATGTTTGTACCAGAATGTTTATTGCAGCCCAATTCATAATTGCTAATTCATGGAAAAAGCTCAAGTGCCCATCAATCCACAAATTGATTAATAAATTGTGGTATATGTACACTATGTAATATTATGCAGCCTTAAAGAAAGATGGAGACTTTACCTCTTTCATGTTTATATGGATGGAGCTGGAACACATTCTTCTTAGTAAAGGATCTCAAGAAGGGAAGAAAAAGTATCCAATGTACTCAGCCCTACTATGAAACTAATTTATGGCTTTCACATGAAAGCTATAACCCAGTTATAACCTATGAATAGGGGGAAAGGGGTGACGGAGGGGAGGGAGGGGGGAGAATGGGCGGAGGGAGGGTGATTGGTGGGATTACACTTGTGTGCATCTTACAAGGGTACATGTGAAACTTAGTAAATGTAGAATATAAATGTCTTAACACAATAAGAAAATGCCAGGAAGGCTATGTTGCCCAGTGTGATGAAAATGTGTCAAACTGTCTATAAAACCAGTGTATGGTGCCCCATGATCGCATTAATGTACACAGCTATGATTTAATAATAATAATAATTAATAAAAAAGGAAAACGGTTAAAATGTTATTATAAAAAAAGAATTATTAGATGTTAATGAATTTTTATATTCCAAAATCACTAGAATATTCTCTGGACATGACATTAAATTTCATAAAAGGCAAAAAACATGAAAATGAAAATAAAGTTGTGTAGAGAAATAAAGAGATTACTTGAGTCTTAAAATGTGATGTAATTACTTTTCCCTTCAGAGACGTAGCCTTTAATCACTGCTTTCACCTACAAGTGATCTAAAGTTGTAAATTGGTGATAAAAGTAGCCATCTATTAAATTTAATTGATAAAAGTAGCCATTAATTTTTTTATTTCAAATTAATATGAGGGTACAGATTTTTAGATTACATTGTTCTTATTTTGGGGATAAAGTTCCAGTTGTAAAAGAGCCCCTCACCCAGGGGCATGTTATACACACTCACAATGTGCCCAATAGGTGAGGTCTTGCTTCATGCCCTTCCTCCTTCTGCCAATTGTCTTTCACCTTCCCTGTCTTCTCTCCCCCATCCTGCCTTCCTCTACCCCCATACTAGACTCTCTTTGTGTTTTATTGTTCATACGAGCATGTTATTGTTTATATATTGGTTTCATATTAGTATGGAGTACATTGGATATTTATTTTTCCATTCTTGAGATACTTTACTAGGAAGAACGTTTTTCAACTCCATCCAGGTAAATGTAAAAGATGTAAAGTCTCCATCTTTTTTAATGACTTAATAGTGTTCCATAGTATACACATACCACACTTTGTTGATCCATTCATGGGTTGATGGGTTCTTAGGTTGCTTCCACAACTTGACAATTATAAATTGAGCCACAGTGAACATTCTGGTGCAAATGTCTTTGGGGTAAAATGATTTTTGTTCTTCTGGGTAGATACCTAGTAATGGGATTGACCTTATCAGGATCAAATGGAAGGTCTACTTTTAGAACTTTCAGGATTCTCCATACTTCTCTCCAAAAAGGCTGTATTAGTTTGTAATCCCACCAGCAATATAGAAGTGTTCTCTTCTCTCCACATCTGTGCCAGCATCTGGTATTTTGGGACTTTGCAATGTGGGCTAATCTTGCTGGGGTTAGGTGATATCTGAGAGTGTTTCAATTTGCATTTCTCTGATGATTAAAGATGATAAACATTTTTTCATGTATTTATTGGCCTATCTGTCATCCTAGGAGAAGTTTCTGTTCAAGTCTCTTGCCCACTTATAGAGAGGGTTGTTGGCACTGTTTGTATTGTTTAATTTGAGTTCTCTGTAGATTTTAGTTATCAGGCCTTTCTCAGATTCATAACATGCAAAAATCTTCTCCCATTCCCAAGGGCATTTGTTTGCTTTGGTTGTGGTACTCTTGTGCTGTGCAAAAGCTTTTTAACTTGATCAAATCCCAGTTATTTATTTTTGGTGTTGCTGCAATTGCTAGAGGGGTCTTCCTCATAAAGTTTTTTCCCAGTCCAATATCTTCAAGTATTTCCCCCACACTTTCTTCTAGAATTGTTATTTAAATTTATTGTTCATACGAGCATGTTATTGTTTATATATTGGTTTCATATTAGTATGGAGTACATTGGATATTTATTTTTCCATTCTTGAGATACTTTAAATTTAAATCTTTTATCCAACAAGAATCTTAATCTTTTGTGCCTTAAATTTAAATCTTTTATCCAACAAGAATCAATTTTTGTTGGTGGTGAGAGGTGTTCTCCCAGCACCATTTGTTAAATAAGGATTCTTTTCCCCATTGAATGTTATTGTTAGGCTTATTGAAGATCAATGATGATATTTAGCTGGGTTCATCTCTAGATTCTCTATCCTATTACATAAATCTACATCTCTATTTTTCTGCCAACACCATGCTATTTTGATCACTGTAGACTTATAGTATAACCTGAAATCTGGCAGTGTGATGGCCTTCATATTTATTTTTATTTCTAAGAACTGTGTTTGCTATTCAGGGTTTTTTCTGGTTCTATATGAATCGAAGTACTATTTTCTCAAGTTCTTTAAAGTATGACATTGGTACTTGGATGGGGATTGCATTAAATCTATAGTTGCTTTGGGTAGTATAGACATTTTAACAATGTTGATTCTTTCCAGCCATGAGCATGGTATGTTCTTCCATTTGTTGACATCTTCTGCTATTTCCTTTCTCAAACCTTCATAATTCTCTTTATAGAGATTTTTCACATCTTTTTTTAGATATATTTCCAGGTATTTCATCTTCTTTGGTGCTATTGTAAAATCTCCCAAAAAATAAAAGACCTGGATCAGATGTCTTCACACCAGAATTCTATCAAACCTTCAAAGAGAAACTGGTTCCTGTATAATGCATAAACTATTCCAAAATATAGAGAAGGAAGGAATCCTCCTATTCTATGAAGGAAATACCATCCTGATCCCCAAACCAGGAAAGGACCCAAGAAAAAAAGAAAACTATAGACCAATATAATTAATGAATATTGATGCAAAAATATCCAACAAAATATTAGCAAGCAGAAAACAGTGACACAACAAAATGGTTATACACCACCATCAAGTGGGTTTTATCCCAGATATGCAAAATTGGTTCCACATATGTAAATCCATTAAAATAATACACTACATAAGAAGAATAGAAAACAAAGACCATATGATTCTTTCAATTGATGCAGAAAAGGCTTTTGATAATATCCAGCATTCTTTCATGATAAAAACACTCAAGAAAATAGGCTTAGATGGAACATTCCTTAAATTGATTAAGGCCCTCTACAGCAAACCCACAGCCAATATCATATTGAATGGAGTAAAACTGAAAGTATTTCCACTCAGATCAGGAATCAACAAGGATGCCCACTGTCTCCACTACTATTTAACATAGTATTGGAAGTCCTAGCCACTGCAATCAGGCAAGACAAAGAGATCAAAGGAATTCAAGTGGGGACACTGGAGGTCAAACTCTCTCTTTTGAGAATTTAAATGGTTTTACCAAGATTGCACAGTAAGAAGCATAGTGAGCCAGGGTTTTTGAGCTTTAGTCTAAGACATATACAAATATCTATAGAAGACAGAATGGCACGTACAATTATAGAGGCATAAAAATGGGCCATTGAGGTCTAAAGCCATCAAAGTCTCTTTATTAGGGAATATTTAAGGAAAGCTTCATGATAGAGACAGTATTTGAATTGGGCTTTGCAAATTGCGGGTAGGATTTTAACAGATGGATGTGGCAAGGAAGGCAAGTGAGACTTGGAAGTAGAGAGGTACCTCTAGAGAAGTCAACCTGGAACTGAATCCAGCTGAAACCAAACCACATGTTCTTTCTGCTACACAAAACTAAAAGTGAGAGCACATGCTGAAAGCCAACATGACTGAAAAGGGATGTTTTACCTTAGTTGTGGGGAGAAAGGCTGGAAAAGAAGGTCAGGATAAGAACACAAAGGACTTTCAGTGCAAATATCACAGGTTCTAGGATAGAGAAGAAATCATTCCAAACACTGTAATTACTGATGAAGATTATATTTTGTTTCTTTCCTTGTCAACTTGTATCTCCGGGCAAGTATTTCAGAGGGCCTGGTGGATTGAGTGGTAATGGAGCAATGTTCAGGTAAAGCTGGAATGTGGGGCTACATAGCATGAGAACCAGAAAATGCTTTTGATGAGAATCAATGTATTTTTGATGTATTTATTTTTAGCGCAGACCATTTTTCAATATGAAACGTCTATCAGAGGAAGATAAAAAAAGAGCAAGAAATCAGTCAATTCCAAAACTAGCTGATTTATTAAAACTTGCAAAGAAGGAAAAAAAATTTGTGATATTTGATCTTTATGGCCCTCCACCAAAACATCCTTTCAGAAACACGTTTGTCCGCCAAGTAATAAAGGTGATCCTTGCCTCTAAAATTGAACAACAACAGGTATGTCTAGTTCAATATTTATGGTAAGGGTCAGGAGGTGAGTAACATGTCTCAGAAACACAGTAGTTGAACTTGAACTGCCTTGTAAGTCTTCCCTAGGGTCCTTTAGTAATTTTGGTTCCTACGGAAATGGAGATTGTTTTTTACACAGCTACATGTGGTAATTTAAGAATGATCCATTTAAATATACCTCAGTGGGGAAAATAATTGAGGCTGTTGGCTATTCTAAACCAAATGAAATATTAGCACCTGGTTAAAGAGGAATGTGTAGTAACTGTGCCGTAACCTGTACCATCACCATCATAGATCTGTTGGAAAGAGCTTGGGTAACATTAAAGCTTTGAGGAGTTGGTTTTAATAAATGATACACAAAGAACAACTGGTTCTCATTTGAGCAGATATTTGCTTATCGTGTTTTTCAGAAGAAACTCTCTGCATTTGAATAGTTATTTCAAATCCCTTAAATTCTCAGAATATGGGAGTGCTGTGAAAAAAATATCTTTTTACAAATGGAACCATTTTTACAGATAAGTGATAATAGGATCTCTGTTAGCAGTAAATGACTCCTCTCAAAGATGATTTTTAGGATTGTCAACCAGAGATATTTTTGATTTCTACTATTCATCTCCATCTGCCAACTCCTCCTCTTACTTTGCTAGTATGGGGATTTCTATACACAGTGGGTGCTTGATCCTTGATATTTACTTAGCTCCAGAACAGCCCTGCTGAAAACCCCTTTATGAGATTTGAGGCTAGAATTTCACCAAGGGCTAGAATTTCTCTCTGCTCCCTGTAGACTATTACCAGTGCTGGGATGGAGCTCCCTCCATGCTCTGTGGGGTGTTTGTGCCTAGACAGCTGATTATCTACTGAAGGACTTGCTGTTTTTCCTTACAGATTTTTTGGTTACCAAGCCACGATATGGCATATGTCAAGTACATGGCTCCTGGTTTTCAGCATATAGGCCGTACACTCTCCATTGAAAACCTTACAAGAGAAAATGTTAGTAGAATAAATGTTGACTACAAGGACATATTATTCTCCCATAGGATAAGGTAAGTGTTTGATCACATCTCTCTGGGCAGGTGTTGCTTTACAGTCTTCCTCAGAGATAAATACTAGGCTTCATAAAAATTACCTTATATACCCTTCTGCATCCTGAGGCATGAACCTCTTTCCATTCCTGCTTCTTAGGCCTTTCTAATCATTAGGTGGTTGAAAATATAATAATGTCTTTTTTCTTCTAGTATGGAAAATTATATGTTTTACTTTCTATTTCCCATTCAGATGTCTTTTTACTCAACAACTTCTCTATCTTGAGAATATTTCTGTTTCCTTTTCCTTTGTTCCAAAACGATTTCCTCTTCTGCTAATCCTAACTTACATAGTTATAGTAGTTGAAAAGTAATTATAATGGCTTCCTTTTACCGTGCCTTTATTATGTGTCAGGTTTTGTGTTTGATAGACTGTGGGCTCTGTTTCAAATCCTGGCCTATCCCTCCACTACTCATATGACTGAATACATTTCTAATTGTCAGTTTTCTCCTTCGTAATTTAGGATAACAGTGGTGACTGCTGTAGTGGTTAAAAGGTTGAATGAAATCATTCATTTTATACACACAGCAAAATCCTGGGCAAATGTAAGAAGACAGTAAATGTTAGCTGCTGCTTTTATTGTCACCATTTTTCCATATCGTGCAGTATAATTATCATTTTCCAATCACAGATTAGGTGGTTCACACAGTGCGGCAGTATTGGACCTGAGATTTAAATGCAGTTCTGACAGACTACAGAGTTCAGAATCTTTCACTGCTATGCCTTTAAAGTTATTCCTTAGTCAGCTGTATGGGCATAATTTTGGCTGGCATTAGATTTAACAGGGATCATATCCTGAGTTTTATTATAAAATCAAGCAGTTCAGTTTAGCTCAGTAAATAGTAGTAATATGAACAGTGTACCATACATTATTATGTGAAAGGTCAACATAAGTAAGATATCATCCTTCTCCTTTAGGAAAGTGTATACTCCAAAAAGAAGAATAAAGATTTTTTCCATATACCTATGCCACTCCCATAAAGCTGATCATGATAAATTCATGACCAGGATATATTCCAAATAATTCCCCTTAAGGACACATACATAATAAAGTAAGCAGTTATACCTTAAATATTTGACTAATAGAGAGGGAACATTGAAGAGCACACATCACCCCTGCTAGGGCAAGCTGCAACCCCAAGGAAGCAAACAATATGTACAAAATTTATCACCAAGTGGATGGGAGTCCCCTCCACCATGAGAATGGCTCACAGTATACTTTCTACATACAAGTGAGCAGAGTTCATATCTCCCCCTATTTTGTCCCACAGGAGAGACCCTCTAAAAACCGGAACTCCTTCCCCAGAGAGGACCGACTAGTGTGCAATGGCACTCTCCCACCAGGCATAAAACTGAACATAAACTCTACCCACAATTCTGAACTCCCAGCACTCCCATCCACTGTCACCCCATAGTCTGGAAACCTGTCCCCATGGAGTCCAGGTTCTTGGGCATTTTCCTGAGAGGTGTGGAAGGGTCTTGGGTTGTTGCAGGTCTGTGCTGATTCTGTGGCACAGGTGTAAAGAGAAGACAGTGGACCAAGAGGGAGAGGGAAAATCTGTGCCCCACAGCACAGAGCAGCAGTGGCAGCTGTGGGAACAATATGGCTCATACCCCTGGGGATATTTTGGAGAGATACTCCCCACCTCTCTGGGCAACCAGAGAAAGCCAGGTCTTTATTCTGGTGGCAGCCACTGGTGGAACAGATCTGGAACATAAATGCAGGCTCCGTGAGTAAAGGGTATGTCTGAGGCGGTACCTGCGGGGGGTGGGGAGGAGGCAGGGACGGAGACTAGAATATGTGCACGCAGAGACGGCATACTCCCAGGGTGGGGCTGAGTTAGCAGTGCTGCTTTTGTGAGCCTAACATGCACCCGGCCCCCAGGGGAGCATAGCTGGGACAAAAGGAGGCATGGCAGCAGCACCAGCCCAGAAAGGGAAAGGAACTGAGATCTGTTTGTGATCTCTAACCATGCCCGCCCCAACACAGAGTGCAATGGAGACAGAGACACCAGCTCCGTGAGAATTGATATAGCAGCAGCAGCACAGGGTTGGGCTGAGTCACAGTTTCTGTGAACTCAAACAGCGCCTGGCCCACAGGGGAATATAGCTGGGACAGAAACGCAAATTCTGTGAGAATATAAGTGGCAGCAGCATCAATCTGGGGCGGGGCTGAAACTGAATGAAACTGCCCAGCTTCCATTAAGCGCCTGAGGTTGTCAGGCTTCAGCTCTCCCTGCCAGCTGGTGGCAGAGTATGGTGGCCTGGCAGAGGAGACACATCTCCCTATGACTCAGGCAGGCACAAACCCTTGGACCATCTGCTCCTTGGAGGGAACTAGGTCACAGCCCTGCAGGGTTTCCACTGACTGAGTGTGACAGAGGTGCAGGGTGGGAAAGGAGGCATCAACCTTCCACAAAGGAGACACTTCCGACTCCACAGAGCACCGGAGCAAGTCATACTCGAGCTGCCAGCAGACTACTGCTATCTGGTTGCTGGAGACCTTTTGAATTCTTCCACATGAGACTGAGTGCTGACTGGGACAGTTGATTTGGAATTCTTAACCTGGACCAATCGCCTGAGGACCATCCAGGGTGGTACCTTGGTTGTGTTACTGTGGGAAGATTTGATATTCCTTTTCTAGTTGTTGCCCATGGGTGTCTTAGTTGCTGGTATTTCTCCACAGCTGATATTTCAACCCAGAGTTGCTGATTCACTAGGTCCCCAGTGTCTCAGGCTGTAGAATGGGAGAAGGTATTTTCAGATATGTCTCTGACAAAGAGAATACACAGAGAACTCAAATGTAGTATCAAGAAAAGAACAAGTGATCTCATCTCAGTGGGGGCAAGGGACTTGAAGAGAAACTTCTCTGAAGAAGACAGGCATACAGCCTACAGATATATTAAAAATGCCTCATCATCCTTAATCAGCAGAGAAATACAAATCAAAACCACTTTGAGATATCATCTAACTCCAGTAAGATTAGCCCACATTACAAAATCCCAAAATCATAGATGTTGGCATGGATGTGGAGAAAAGGGAACACTTCTACACTGCTGGTGGGAATGCAAACTAATACATTCCTTTTGGAAAGATGGTTGGAGATCACTTAGGGATCTAAAAATAGACCTGCCATTTGATCCTGCAATTCCTCTACTAGGTATATATCCAGAAGGTCAAAAATCACTTTATAACAAAGATATTTGCACCAGAATGTTTATTGCAGCCCAATTCATAATTGCTAAGTCTTGGAAAAAGCCCAAGTGCCCTTTGACCCATGAATGGATTAATAAATCGTGGTATATGTATACCATGGAATATTATGCAGCCTTTAAAAGGTGGAGACTTTACCTCTTTCATGTTTATATGGATGGAGCTGGAACATATTCTTCTTAGCAAAGTATCCCAGGAATGGAAGAAAAAGTATCCAATGTACTCAGCCCTACTATGAAACTAAATTATAGCTTTCACATGAAGGCTATAACCCAAATCTACCCCAAGACTTTGGCGGAAGGACCAAGGAAGGGGAAGGGAGGGGGGAGGTTTGGGTGGAGGGAGGGTAATGGGTTGGGCCACAGCGATGGTGCATATTGTTATCTAGAATAAAAAACAAACAAACAAACAACAACAACAACAACAAAAAAAAAAACAGAAAAAACCCATTTGGGTTTCGGCAAGAGACTTTAA
>CAUYPK010135258.1:0-31736 GCA_963574355.1 Loris lydekkerianus
ATGTTTACATGGATGGAGCTTGAACATATTCTTCTTAGCAAAGTATCTCAGGAATGGAAGAAAAAGTATCCAATGTACTCAGCCCTACTATGAAGGTAAATTATAGCTTTCACATGAAGGCTATAACCCAACTATAGCACAAGACTATGAGGAAAGGGCCAAGGAAGGGGAAGGAATGGGGGAGGTTAGGGTGGAGGCAGGGTAATGGGTGGGGCCACACGTATGGTGCATCTTAGAATAGGTACAAGGGAAACTTACTAAAGGCAGAATACAAATGTCTACATACAATAACTAAGAAAATACCATGAAAGCTACATTGAACAGTTTGATGAGAATATTTCAGATTGCATATGAAACCAGCACATTGTACCCCTTGATTGCACTAATGTACATAGCTATGATTTAACAATAAAAAAAAAGAAAGAAAACATAGAGGGATTTTGTGTTTTGTTGTTTTGTTTTTAAACAAACATGCTGATATGCATCTTTGACTTTTTCTTTTACATGGTTGACACCCATAATAGTTGTACATATTAACAGTGGACAATGTGATGTTTTAATACAGGTATAAACTGTACAGTGATCAAATCAGAAAAATGAGCCCGTCACCGTCAACTTTCATTTCTTTGTAACTAGAACATTCAAGCTGCCTCTTAGTTGGGCAAGGACGAACAGTAAAATTGAACAGAATCTCAGCTTCTTCTGTTTCTATGGTGCCTTTTAGATAAATGTTCACTCTTCCTTCCTACTTCACTAAAGATGTATGGTATGAATAAGGAGTCTCCTGTGTCTTTTTTACTTTCCAGTACCTGCTGGACTCTGTAGCAATGGTATATTTCAAAGTCTACTGCTGGTCACTGCTCAGCCTGCTAGAACTGGCTGCTGAAGTCTTCGGCCATCATGCTTTTGGTTTGTCCTCTGTCAGTGTGGTCAGGTATCCTGGTCTCTACTGACTCAGTCCACTCGGACTCATGCTGGTGAAGATGTTACCCAGGGAGTCTAGGGGTGAAGCTAAGTATATCTCTTCCCTAGGTGCTCATCCCGCAGTCTTTGTCACAGACTCATTTCGACCCCAGCACAGTGATCTGTGTGGGAAGTTACCAACTAGCACCATCAACTGTCTTTTGCATTTTCCCACAGGGCAGGCTGACACTTGGGAATACCTCCCACTATTGACTCCAAACAACTCAGGGAGTTGGACTCCAGCTTCCCTCTGACTCAGCAGGCCGGGCCCTTTGTTTTCCTTAAGGCAGAGCTGGGATCCCCTCTTAGAGACCCAACCCTGAATCAGGACAAGGCCCTGTGGTTTTCATCTTCCTTTCATTCTATTTTACAACATTCTCCAACAGCAGAAGGAAGAGGTGTGAGGTAGTTGGGGAACATTATCCTTACAGATAATTATTTATAAAAATGGCAACATTATTCCCTTTCATGCTCTTTTGCAGTTCTTCCCATCAAGAAGTGAAATCTCTCTTTCTACCCTTTAAATCTGGTGGGTCTTATAATTTGTGATGCCACATCTTTCTGCTTCTAGGCCTCAAAGGCTGTGTGTGTGCCTCAGTCCTCTCTCCCGGAACACTGCCATTGCCCTTTGTTATAACGCAGGAGAGGTGGGTAGAGGCAGGGAGATGTTGGAAAGTGGAAAGAAACAGATCTGGGTGTGTCTGAGGTTACCCAACGCCAGCCACTGCAAGTCCAGCAGCAGACCACGAACACAAGAGGGAGCTCAGCCGAGACTACGCTTCCAGGCTGAAGCAAACACGATTGGATAATTTGCCAAACCATGAACTAAATAGATCACCAAACCCCATCTCCTGGGAATACTAGACATCACGGTACAGTCCTAACAGTGAGCGCAATCTTGTCTCTCTGTGGTGGAAGAAGTTCTATGATTTAAAACAGTTGAACTTAGCTTATCATAGGTTAATCATAGCTAAAGAAATTTAAAAAATTATTTTTTCTTTCTGTGAAGCCTGGCTACTAAGAAACAATTTTGTGGTTGCAAATGCGAAAATTCTATTTTGTATGCAAGAGCTGAATGGCTTCTCTGTCTCTTCATATCCTTGCTCTAAAAATCTTCATCTTCTGAGGGAAATCTATGCTTTAGGAAGAATAGGGGAGTGGAAAGGGAGAGGGCACACTGAAGTTAATACAAAAGAGCAAAAAACATGAAAATATGTTTTAAAATGTTATCTTCCTCACATGTACAAACTATGTTTTCTTGGGGTAACTAGGGGCATCCTAGATTCCACAAATATTGGAGGAAAGGATTGCAATCAATGATGTTCTGTGTCTAGAGTGGATAGTCTACAATGTTTTGGGTACTTACTATATAGGCAGCTGGGCCTGCAGTGCAAGGATAAATCGACACCAGTGACCACGAAACCACGAAGTCCCAAGAAACTTCATGATGAGCCTAGAAAACCAGGTCAGGGATTTCAGCTCCCTGGTTACTTATTTTTTCTAAAGACTATGAAAGGGAGGGATGACCAATGGGGAGGGAAGAGGGTGATATATCCCAAGTCAACCTTCGCTTTTCATTGAAGAGTTGAACTACCTTGACCTAGTTTTAGGAGGTTAAGGAAGGGGGTTGTGCTATACAAAAATAAAAACAAAATACCAAGTGTTAGTTGTGGTGGGAGACCCAAAAGTCCAAGGCAAGTGCCCATTCTCAAGGACTATTTCCTACACAGGCTCACATGAGATTGGTCACCAGAATCATGCTAACATGGTGATTTGGGGCAACTCTCGCTCCTTCCAGCAAAGGACAAACTGAAGGCTCTGCTCTATGGATGTTTCATTGTCAACCCTTGGTTTCCTGCTCTGTGTAGGGGGTTATTAATTGACCTTGCCAATTTCAGTTCTAATCATAATTTCACCTTTGTTCTGTAGCACCCAAGGGTGGCAAGCATGTTTTACTCTGTGTGTTTTTACTGCTGACACTCAGGGAAGTCACCCCATCTGCTCTATAATCTTTACTCTGTGGGTCAGACAGTCCTCTCAGGTTGCTTATGACTATCTTATTTTTTAGGTCATTTCTCTCCAATGCCAGTGGGTCCTTCCAATCAATGTCCTTTCTTTCCTCCAACTAATGTGGTGGTGTCGCACCCTTCTATCAGCCTTAAGTCCTTCCAGAAGAGGACAGAGCACTTCTTGTACACATGGGACTGCTCTTGTTACTCTGCACATGAGTCCTTTTTTTCCCTTCTGCAGGATATGCAGATGGTAGAAAAGCAGTCAATTGTTGAAAGAGTTCATATTCTAGGAATGCATTAATTGCAACCCTAAGAATTCAATGAGAGATACGGTTGGAAGCTGTATCTTCTGAGGTTATTTTAAAAAATTCTGTGATCATCAACAATAAAGAATGATAACCCTTAAAAGAGCCACCATAAATAACTACTCCTGGATAGCACATGGAGGATTCATGGTCATAAATAGTGATCTAGCCAGCATTAAATCGTGGTATGAGGGAAGTAGAGTGGTAAGAAGAACTATTGTTTTGATACAAATAGTTCCAAAGAACTATGATGTTGTAGGCAAGATTCTGAGATAGCCCCTAACATTCCTGCCCCTTGATAAGCTCTTAGACTATGAATATAATCAGTTTTTCTCCAGTGATTAGGCTATATTGCATGACACATTTGACTTTAAGAATGGGAGATTATCCTCTGTAGGCCACACATAACCAGATGAATCCTTGAAAGTATGGGCTCTTGCCAGCAAACGATATTTGAAGTATGAGACAGGTTTTGGAAAGGAGCTATATAGCAACAAACAGCTGTCCTCTAGATGCTCAGATCAGTCCCTATGGACAGCCAGCATTAAAATGAAGACTTCTGTCTGGCAGCCACAGGGAATATTGTTTTGAGGTGACCCTTATCACAACTTAAATGATCCTAGAAGCAGATTAATCCCCATAGCCTCCCGAAAGGCATATAACACGGCCAATACCCTGAGTGCAGCCTTTGAGAGCTGGGCAGAGAATCCAGCTGTGTCTTGCCTGGGCTTTCAGACTTTTGACCTAGAGGACAGTGAGCTGATACATGGGTGTTGTTTTAAGCTGTTAAGTTTGTGGTTACTTTTTATGCCACATAGAAATGTAATACACAGGGCAGTACTCTTTCTCGTTGTGGTGGTAGATATTAAGTTGGCAGAAGTGGCACATTTGACAATAATGGACATGTAGAGATGATTCCCGGACCTGTGGGAACATGGATAATGGTCTGGAAAGTGCAAAGAACCTTTGCATGCTCTGGCTGGGCAATAGACAATAAAGTTTTCATTCTCCTGGTTCTAAATCTTCAGTGCTACATTCTTCTTCACAGTCTGCTCGTACTTTGTAATATGCTTTTAGACCAAATTGGGAACATTTTCCAGGAGCCCCGCACACTCCTGGGGAAGCTCTGATGATGGTAGTGTTTAATTCGTTAGATTGTTGTGAAGATTAAGTGAATAAAACATTTCACAGGCTTATCACAGTTTCTGACAAATGCTAAGCACTCAATTAATGTTAACCATTATCATTAGATCTTAGAAACTGCCCGCAGATAGAACAAGATTGTTCTACACATTTCACAACTGAGGAAACTCAGTTAATAAATGTAAAACTTGGCTCAGCCCCAATTCTTATAGATGTACTTTTGCAATTGATTTTTTTTTTTTTTTTTTTTTTTTTTTTTGGCAGAGATTCCTAATAGCACAATGATGTTAAAGTTCTTTATCTTTTACAAATGAATATGAACAAAGCCCCATTCTCAGGGTGACACAGCAATTGGAAGTCTAGAGCAGGTGTCCTCAAACTTTTTAAACAGGGGGCCAATTCGCTGTCCCTCAGACCATTGGAGGGCCAGACTATAGTTTAAAAAAAAACAACCTATGAACAAATTCCTATGCACACTGCACATATCTTATTTTGAAGTAAAAAAGGATGCCTGGTCTAGAATGTGGAGGGATAAACCACTTCTCACATTTGACCTTGTGTTCACTGCATGATCACTCGACCAGGAGCATCAGCCTGTCAGAAATGTTAGAAATTGGCCATGTTAGAAACGGAGGTTCTTGTGCCCTACACCTGCTGAACCACCACCTGCACTTAAAAAGACTCCCAGGTGGCTCATACACATATTAACTTAGAGAAACACAGCTTATGATGGTTGATTCACTCGTAAGCTTAATTTTGGCTTCTTTCTTCATCCACTTGGCGTCTCCAAGAGAGTTCAGGCTGGGTTTGGATTTTTGTTTATGCTTCATTTCTGCCTCTTTATATATGTTCTATTGTTTTAAAAATAGAATTCCTCTCCCCTAGCCACTAATAGTTTTAGTACTTTTTTTTTTTTACATTTTCCAGGGAAAAGAATTGGCTTCACTTATTACTGATTTTTTAAATCAACATATTATGTATAATATAAATATTTTTAAAAATATCATAATTTAAAAATATTAAATCATATTATATATTATATGTTAAATTATATTTAATATATTTAAACAAATGTTAAACAACCAAATGTTTATAACCATTGTTTTATCCAAAGCCATTTCTAAGGCATCCCAGAACACAGCATCTCATAGTACAGCCTAAATTGACTTGGGAAAAATTACCAACAAGATGGAGTTATCAAATTAGTTTCATTCTTATTCCTCTTTCTTTCTTTCTTTCTTTTTCTTTCTTTCTTTCTTTCTTTCTTTCTTTCTTTCTTTCTTCTTTTTTTTTTTAGATAGAAGACTCTCACTCTGTTGGCCTAAGCAAGAGTGCTGTGGTGTCAGTTCATCTCACAGCAACCTCAAACTCCGGACTCAAGAGATCCTTCTGCCTGACTATAGGCACCTGTCACAATACCCGGCTAGTTTTTTCTATCTTTAGTAGAAATGGAGGTCTTCCTCTCTCTCAGGCTGGTCTCAAACTCTTGAGCTCAAGGGATCTGACCAATTCAGCCTCCCAGCGTGCTAGCACTATAGGTGTGAGCCACCGTGCCAGCTTAGTTTTATTCTTATTTTCGCTTTATTCTTATTCTTAGCTTTATTCTTATTCTTAGTTTTATTCTTATTCTTGTCAGCCCTCTCTCTGTTCCAGCCTCATCTCAGCTCTTCCTAATGAACAACCATAGTTCCTCGGGTTGCTCCGACTCTGGATGCTACAGAGAAACAGGCAGAAGGGTGTGTTACATCCACCCAGAATCTCAGGGGTGTGGAGACAGTCGTGTCTGTCCCTTGCCGTGGGACAGCACCAGTTTGTGTCCATGTTGTGGCCAGGTGATTCTCTGGTCCCCTAACACTGGATGTGTCCCATTTCTAAGAAACCAAGTCTGTCACTCCAGCTAGATGACTGGAATACACCCCCAGCATCAATTAAATGGTGCAATTTATAAACATGGGTACCAATGCGTCCCTCCTGTGTACACCAAAGACTTCCTGTATATCTCTCTGAGAAGGGGAAGTGGGCTTGGCTAACCAAAGGCAATTGTCCTCAGCACGTCCTTTGAAGAGAAGTTTTTCAGTGAAAGAGAGAGTGATAGGAAGCCTCCCTAGAAGCCCTGTGCATACGCGCGTGTGCACATACATACACACACCTGGGCTCACTCACGATAGGGAGCATGTTTCTCTCAAACATTCCTTCCCATCTGAGTTCACATCCCTGGTAATACAGGGATGCTGTGCCAGTATTTCTAAAGCTTTGAAGCTTGTGCAAACACATTAAATATGAAAAAATCAATAAACGAAGCCAACTCCTTTCTCTGGAAAACGTTCAAAAAATTTTTTGAGACATACTATTAGATGCTAAAATAAAGAATTTATTATTAAAAAGTAGATTTTTTGCATTCATGGGACATACCCCACGTTGGCTCATTGAGCTTTGCTTACCAGTGGGCTGGTGCCCCACTTCCCTTGTCTTTGCTCTTCCCTTCTCTATGTAGATGGAATATTTTGTACAGCAGGTTACATTTGATACTCTATCTGATTCCACACTGATCCATCCATTCCACATCCCAGACTAAGTATTTATGCTGAATCTCCTTCAAATTCCAAAAAGGTATTAGCAACAACAGGGGGCCTTCCCTCCCCTCCCTTGGTCCTAATTAACTGTGCTTCCTTGGTCATACCAGAGCATCCTTTTAAATACTGTGTTGTGACATTTGTTAGAAAGGATCAGAATTATTAATAACTGCCACATCTTCCTCTCCTATTAAAATATGAGCTTCTTAAAATCAGAGATGCAGATTTCTTCATTTTTGTAAAGTCACTGAATAAATTGGACTGTGGAATTCCCCCATCACCATCTTCATGCTCCAAGACCCACATCTCCCCCTAAACCAGTGGTTTTCAACCTTCCTAAAGCCACAATGTACTTTCATTGTTAAAAAGGGGTCGCAACCCACAGGTTGAGAACCGCTGTCTTAAACTGTCCTCTTCACTACGCCTCAGTCCCCTCACTGGACCTGCTCTTTGCATCCAGTTTACTGGAAGGCCAGTGGTGATGGTATCATCTTTGAATCTCTTGCGGAAAAAAGTTCTTCCAAATTACCTTGCAACAGCAGAGGGTCTTCAGGAGTCATCGTTTTCAGCACATTCACCTGCCCCGTTCCAAATACTTAACTGCCTCTAGGCCATCGCATTAGTTGGAGAGTGAGCTTGTAACTTGATGGTTACGCTATTGCAAGAGAGCTTGCTCGTATGAGTTCTTTGAGTTTCCTGAGTTCCATTTGCCTTTGGGTCCTGCCTTATAAGTTCCTTTCTCTATTCCTTCTATCATCTCTCTGTTCATGTTCTCTTCTTGAGGACACCCTTGCCTAACGCTTCACAGCTGTGTCCTCAGCCAGAGTGCACAGCTGGGGAGCAAGCAGCAACAGGTTTTATTTGTTTAACTTTGTTTTGAACAGCTAGAATAATTTGTTAAATGGCCTCTCTGTGCCTCCTTCTCTCATGTATATGCAAAGATTGGTGTGATTTCTGCTTACTTCATGTAAGAGACAAACTGTCAAAAATATGAACCTCTCAAATAAAGGAAATTATTAAAATTTGGAGATCCATTTTTTTAAGTAAACTTGACATTTTAGGTTACGTAAGAATAGCAGAAGCTGCCAGTGTCCACTTTGCTTCCCCTAATGGTCTCTGGCCTGGTTTCTTTCTGGGTATGGGCTCTTGCTTGGCCAAAGTGAGCACCAGGCAGACCAGTGGCAGGAAGAAATTAATGCTCCAAGATGGTCCCCGAGCAGTGACAAATCTTCTAGCTCTGTTGCATCTTGAAAGAAATTTTGAGGAATTTTCTACATAGTCTTAAAAAAGGGCCGCAGTCAGATTGAACCCTAAGCAGTGACCCCATTCACCTTTAATAGACCTTTCTCTATTCCTGTTATCACTTCTGCAGCCCCCAACCCTAGTCTCATGATCTGCTGTTAGTGAGCCAAAATTATCCAAATTTGTCCAAATGTATAGGAAACAGCAAAAAGCTAACTACTAGCTTTTCATAGTTTAGTAAATTATGGTCTGGTATTATGAATTTTATTTTTAAGAGAAAGGGATCAAATTCATTATGCTCCTCTGTATGGAATGTACCAGCTGTGTTTTATATACATGTTTTTATTTATTTCTAATGGTACTTTCTTCAAGGAGTCAATGTAAGAATTAAAGTACCTAGTCATCATTATTATTTGACATTATTATTATTATTATTATTATTATTTAAGATTGAGACTCAAAGAGGTGGAGTACGATTCTCAAAGCGCTGGGTAAGAGATTCAATCCCAGCTTTTTTTAATTCCAAAGTTCACCACATTCTCCATTCTGCCTCTTATTTCAATGATGGCCCAATCCATCCATGAGCACTGAAAAGAGCAATTTAATTTACAAATGTAAATGCTTTTCCTCTGAAGCACCAAATATATTACTAGGCTCCCGTCAGCATTAAAATAATACCTTGTCCTCATTTATTTAAATAGGATGGTGCCCTCACATAAATCATCAGACAACATGTTTTTCTTTAAGCTTTCCACTGCAAAAGAACAGCCTTCACCAAATTCTCCACTGGCAGGGATATCTTTTAAAATGTCAAATCTCTAAGAGAAGAAAATAGATTCATCTCCATTTCTGTCTCTTATCCTAACAAAATCCATTTATGGCAGCCATAACTGCTCATCTGCTTACTATCAAGATGAACTTACTATCAAGATGGGACTTTCAGGATGACCGACAAGGCAGGAGTTCCTACATTACCCCTGGCACAGGGCCTATGTTTCTGGCTAACTTTGAGGCAAATTTTGCATAATTATTCTAAAGATGTTGCGGTTTCTACCAGAACTCAAATAGCTTTTTGTTTTTCATCTCACATAACACAACAAATTGATCCTATACAATGATCCTAATGAGTTTTTTTTTTCATAAAGTGGTAGTAAATTTCTAATTCTTGTTTAAAGACTCAATCAGGGAGAAGAGTTAATCTTATATCCTTGACCCAAGAGATCCCTCTCCCCTCTAGGATTGTTGTCTTTGATTAAACCCAATACTTTATGAGGAGAATAATACATATCTAGCTAGCCTTGGGATTTAGCCTCAGAATCATAGTGGTGTTGATACTTAAAATTTAATATTCACTACAAAAATAATACTGGCTTATTAAAGAGCACTTGGAAGTATGGTGGAAAGAAACAATTGATGGAGTGGGAAAGGGGTTAATCAGCTATAACCCCCCATCATCACAACATATTAACACTATTTCCTCAGAATGGTCTGATTTGCCCCTAGTCAATATGCTACTGTATTTTTGTTTTTGCTCCTGCATTTTTGCAATAAAAACCACTCTATGTATTCAATTTTGTATTTTGTTTCATTAACGAAACCTTATATCATAAACATTTGTGTTATATATTCTTCAAAATCTCATTTTTAAGGTATCTGTGGGATTTTTTCAGATTAATATGAAGATACACACAATTAAGTTCCTTTGTTTGTATTTGGCAGGTGAAGTAGGAGTTGCAGCTGAGTCCTTCACCAAGGAAGTGTGCCGTACACCCCTACATTTGCACTCAAATGTTGATAGCAGCTCAATTCACAGTTACAAAGATGTAGGAACAGCCCAAGTGTCCATGAATTCATAAATGAATGCACTAACCAACTGTGATATATGTATTTAGGATTTCATTAGAAGATAAACATACTTTACTCACAATGATGAACCTATGCTTGGATATTTTGGTAGTTGCCAATTTAGGGGTATTATAAACACAATGATGTGATCTTCTGTATTTAGAGTTACTTTATTAGAATCAATCTTCAAAATAGAATTATCATATGGAAGGCATAAACAGGTTTAACTTTTTGATAACTATTGCCAGCTTCAGAACGATACATGTATATATTCAAACTCAACTTATGGCAAAATTGTGAAGTAGCCAGCTTGTCTAATGTCTCTTCCAATACTTGTACATTCTGTGTACCTCTTTTTATGATTCCCCTGTTTTCATTTCCCACCTGACCCAGCTCCTTGCCTTGACTCATTTGCCTATTGACCTCAGGCTAATCTCTGGTTCCCCCTCCAAACCCCCTTCCCTATGGGAAGCTTATGCTTATTTTCTTACCAGGCTTGGATCTCTTTCCCTTGATAACCTGCTCTTCCCAAGCATTTATGACTATATGTCCTCTGGGATTACTCCTGTTTGATATTTCCATTTTAACAAATACCTTTATTTCTTAACCCAAAGAAATAAGAATTGTAGGAATTGCACACTGTGATCAAAACCGCAGAAAAGACATTTAGGAAAAAAATTTGATGATGTCACTTATATTGCATAAGAAGTTGCCCAATCTGCCTGTTGACTATAGGATATAACTTTTTAATAGGTCAGTGGTGATGAAGATCAACATTTCTCAGTGTTTCTCTTTTCATGGGTGCACATCAGTAGCATTTAAGTTAATGACAATTCTGATCCTCTAGGTAGGAGACTGGGAGGTATAAGGACAGACTATTAAGTTCACAAACTCATTCCAGAAAAAGTGCTACATACTTCATTGCTAAATATCACTACAGTCACCAGATGGGCAAAGGGAGTGCTTTGAAGGTCACTGTAGTAATATTAAGCAATGAGGTAAGTAGCACTTTTTCTAGGATGAGTTCATGAACTTAATTGTCTGACTGTGTATACTACACAATATTATTATTGGTCTTTTCTCTTTGTAGCTTGTCAATAATAGCCAATGACTGGTATGGCTATGAAATCATCTGAACTGGCTTTAATTCATAATGTACTATTGATGGACTGGTAAGCTTACTGAAATGTCAGGAAACCAGATGGTGGCTATTAGTATTTTCTTAGCAACACTTCATTTCTCATTTCCTTCAACGTGAAGAGGAAAATATCGAGTCAACCTTTTAAGATTTATTATTAAGCAGCTATAGTCACTCCCAACACTAGAAAGGAAAGAAGAAAAGAACACGAATATGTTAGGGTAAATTTCCGACCATAATATTTGTCAGTTAGACTATGATTGGAAATGATTTCCTTTCTATTCCCCCTTCTAAACTCCTTTTAGATCAGTTTGTAGTCTTGAATGGTAATAAATGACGTGGAACGCCCTATTCGACTTTAAGTCATGCCATTAAGAATGGAATATCCTGTGCTTATCTGATCTAGTTGCTAAGTACCCACTTTTTATGACGCTGGGCCCCACATAGACACCAGCTGCTGCTTGAGATAGAAAACTGGGGAAACAGCAGTACCAACCTTTTGAAAATGGACAAGGGGGAATTGTCCCAGGATTTTAAGGTGGTTCAGACAAATGAGTTGAAGAGTTCTCATTCAACATGGTGGTATGATGGGTTAATAACACAGTCCAGAAATTGTCGTGAGCTGCCAAAAGGTATTTTAGGCACAGAAATGCTCTGCAACTGCGTTTTTTTCCTCCTGAATTCCACCCAAAATGTATTTATTTAGAACCCAAAATGAATAAGTTATTTAACTTGTGCTATATTTTTCCTAAATAAAAAATGATATACATGTAGATCACAGTGGTCTCAGTATGGATCTGGAGGCTTTGTTCAGAAAATAGGCTTTCTCATAAATGGGATTAAACAAGATAAATTGAAAGCACATTGGCCTCATGTCAAGGTCCTAGTGTGTATCCATCAATATTAGCTAGGTATTACCAATATTCCTTTCTGGAGGTTGATAGGTAATTGATCTCAACTTAAAGAGAGTGTTTTCTATTTAATTCAATTTTTTCTCCCTTAATTCAGGCAGAAAGACTATATAGAACATACTATGTGTATTCATCATATTGAAGAACTGGTATTTTAGAATGACATTCTATTTTCCAGTTTTATCAGGGAGCTTTGAATATGAGTAGCTAATTTTCAGATACTTAAAAGGATAATGTTGGGACTAACAGCTGTGTTTCCGGTCATATAGAGCTGAATTTAAATTCCTAATTTTCCACTTACCACATGGATAAGTTATTGCATGTCCTTGTGCTTCAGTTTCCTCATCTGAAAAATAGGGATGGTAATGGTACCTATCCTATTGTGTCTTCTGAAAATGTGTGAAATAATTTATCTGAGTGGCATACGGCCTGGCACCTGGCATGTAACAAATCCTTCACAAACGTTAGCTGTCGTATATTAAGAATTCAAGGAAATTTGTTTATGTGTTTCTGACATAGTATATTATGAATAGATTTACTCATGTTTAAAACAATCATTAAGTGAAAAAAATAATAATACTATGTGTTTTAGTAATATTACAAACATGTCATATGACCCTGAAGTTTCTCTTTAATTTATTTTTATTTAATTTTTATTAAATCATAACTGTATACATTTATGAGGTACAATGTGATGATTTGATACAATATGAAATGCTTAAATCAAACTGATTAACATAACCATCACCTCACTTACTTATTTTTTTTGTGGTAAAACATTTAAAATTTACTCTTAGTTATTTTGAAATATACCCTTGCATTGTGCACATTAGGTGAGATCCCACTAAATGCCCTCAAAGCTTTAAGAAATAACTCACCCTTCAAATCTACTAGTTCAAGGTTAGGTATGTCTCTCACAGGATGCTACATTGGATTATAATGGTGTCTGTGGACACTTTTCCCTACTTGTCTAATCCTAAAAGCAAGTCAATTTACATTCCGTAGTCCATTTCGCATTCTCATTTTAAGCATCTTTTTGAAATCTCACCAATGTCAAGAAATATATGAGCATTTGTCACACAATTTACCTGTACCAATTCTTGAAAGAATTTGAGGCATTAAGACTTATCTTAATATGTTGTAGGTAGCTTCTGTTGAAATACTTTTACTGATAGACTTAGATTAATAAAGTGCAACGATATGTTGATTTCATAGTCACATCCATTGACATTCCTGGGATGGATGGAGATGCTGTTTCCTGCCCTTACTCTCTGAGCTTGTTAATTTGTTTTGGTTATTGATGGCAATTCATTTCTCTCTTGTCTATTTATATTTATATGGAAATCAAGAAAGATAGCCTTTAGGGGTTTATAGTGAGGCATTTAGTCTTGATGCTTGCAGACTCATGGCAATCACTATGAGAAAATGATTGTCATACTAACTTATTCATTTCCTCACTTTCCCCTTGCCCTTAATCTCCTACCTATCTTAAATTTATCACACAATGAACCACTGCAGTTTGACATTACTGGTGGACTGGAGAGATTATAAAATACTTAATTTACAAATTAATGTTGCTGCCATGTAACCACTGGCAAACTTGTAAGTAAAAATACCCTCAATCCAAACTGACATTCGCTTTTAGAGTTTTTGAGTATTTGATGAGAAAACTGGTCTGGTGACCCACGGAAATACCAGAGCTTTCAAATTAATTATTTTGTACCAAAGGATAGTGTTTAGAAGTTTTAGAATTGCTTCATTGATTTTTATCCAATATGTATTTTCTATAAATAACTCAATAAGTGTCTGGAAACTGAACATTTGAGTCGGGGTGCAAAAATTAAAGTTTGATGTTCTTTAAAACAGAGCAGATATTTGAGATTTTTCTCTTGAATAGAAATGCATATGGGAAAATCCAGACTAAGCTATATAAAATAGAGTTCCATGTTGACTGAACAATGCAGTCACCACAATTTAGTTAACTCATTAATCTTATTAGGAATAATTAACAATAATGAAGACCCATGTTGCTAAGAATAGATTTTACTTAGTTGTTAAAGAAGTATCACTAATATTTACTCAACTATGTTAGTATATTAATTTTAATAGATAAGTCTAGTATAGCTTAGGGTCACATATTTATAGAAATACCTGTATTAAGATAAATAAGTAACTAAAGAAGAAAATCATGGTTTTTGTGGCTTCTGTTTTGAACTCCTTAAGCATCAACAGTCAACGAATCTTGGGCCAAAATTAAAAAGCAAAGTACATTTCTATAAAGGATTTGCCCATCAAATTGTTCTACAGTTGTTCTATAGAAGGCTTTATTGCATCTATTAATATTAACATAATGCAGAAACCATGTATTTTCATCTGCCTTCTTTGGAGAAGGTTCTGTGCATGTCCCTTGTCCAATGATAAATGAGATTGTTTGCTGGGGTTTTTCGTTTGTTTGTTTTGTTTTTGATTAGTTTGAGTTCTCTATAGATTCTGGTTATCTGCCCTTTGTCAGATCCGTAACATGCAAATATCTTTTTTCATTCTAAAGGTTGTCTGTTTGCTTTCATTGTTGTGTCCTTAGCCATGCAGAAGATTTTTAGCTTGATTAAGTCCCATGTATTTATTTTATTGAAAGCCAGAGATGTATATCCATAATTAATAGATGAATCATAAGTTTGTTGTTGTTACTACAATTGCCAATGGAGACTTCTTCATAAAATCTTTTCTAGGCCAACTACAGTGGTTCATGCCTGTAATCCTAGCCCTTTGGGAAGCTGAGGTGGGTGGATTTGTTGAGCTCAGGAGTTTGAGGACAGCCTAAGCAAAAGCAAGATCCTATCTCTACTAAAAATAGAAAAACTTGCTGGGCATTGTTGCAGACCTCTGTAGTCCCAGCTACTCAAGAGGCTGAGGCAAGAGAATCACCTGAGCCCAGGTGTTTGAGGTTGCTGTGAGTTACAATACCATGGCACCATGGCACTCTACCCAGGGTAACAAAGTGAGAATCTGTTAAAACAAACAAACAAACAAACAAACAAAAAAACCATAAAAGCTTTTCTTAGGCCTATATCATCAAGAGTTTTCCTCACGTTTTCTTCTACAGTTTTTATCACTTGTGTCTCAGATTTAAAGCTTTTATCCTTCATGAGTTAATTTTTGTTAAGTAGTGAGAGGTGTGGATCCAGATTCAGTCTTTCAAAAAAATGCAAATCAAAACCACCTTGGGAGGCTGAGCACAGTGGCTCATGCCTGTAATCCTAACACTCTGGGAGGCCAAGGCTGGTGGATAGCTTGAGCTCAAGAGTTCAAGACCACCCTGAGCAAGACCACTTGAGCTCAACAGTTTGAGGTTGCTGTAAACTACAGTACCACAGCACTCTACCAGAGTGACAAAGGGAGACTTTTTCTCAAAACAAACAACAACCAAAAAAACCCTTGAGATATCACTTAACCCCAGAAAAAAATAGCCCACATCACAAAGTCCCAAACCTGTGGATACTGGAAGAGTTGTGGAGAGAAGGGAACACTTTGACACTATTGGTGGGATTGCAAACTGGTGGAGCCTCTTTAGAAATAACTATGGAGAAGCCTCAAAGAAGTATGGAGAGTCCTCAAGTCCTTCCATCTGACCCTCCAATCTTATTACTAGGTATCTACCCAGAACAAAAATACTATTTTACCACAAAGACATTTGCACTAGAATATTTATCACAGCTCAATTCACAATCACAAAGATGTGGAATCAACCCAACTGTCCCTCAATTCATGAATGGACAAATAAACTGTGGTATATGTATGCCATGGAACACTATTCAGCCTTAAAAAAGATGGAGACTTACATCTTTTGTACTTACATGAATGGAGTTGGAGAACATCCTGCTAAGTATCAAAGAACAGAAAAGCAAGCATCTAATGTACTCAATACTAATATGAACCCAATAGATGAACAACTATACTCCCCCACAAGAGAAAAACACAACTATATCCAAATAGGGAGTGAGGGCAGAGTAGTAGAGGGGAGAGTGGAGGAGGGAGATGCTGTGGGCTCTATGTCCCTTTATATACCTCACCTCCTGGGTGAAGGGTTTGACTACAACTTGGACTCTATCTAACAAATGCAAACAATGTAACCTAATTTTTTATAACCTTATATCAATCTGAAATAAAAAAATAAATAATCGCAGAAACCAGTAGTTAGTTTATACAGAGTAATTAACTGGATGTTTCAGTGATTTACATTGGTACTTGGAACTCCAAAGTGAAATATTATGTAGCTGAGAAGCTAATGAATGACCATTGGTAATGAATTCTTTTCTCTCTCTCTCTTTTATTTATTTTTTTTTTTTTTAGAGACAGAGTCTTATTTTGTCACCCTCAGTAGAGTGCTGTGGCATCACAGCTCACAGCAACCTCCAGCTCTTGGGCTTAGGTGATTCTCTTGCCTCAGCCTCCCAAGTAGCTATGACTACCAACACCTGCTATAATGCCTGGATATTTTTTGTTGCAGTTTGGCCAGGGCTGGGTTCAAACCTACCACCCTAGGTATATGGGGCCGGCGCCCTACTCACTGAGCCACAGGCACCACTCCTGGCAATGAATTCTTTTACAAAGTATTTTTACTGCACTCTTATTATATACAAAGAGCCCTACTGGGTTCCAGGAAAAATATAGAGATTAGTAAGATTGAGTTACTAATAGTGAAAGTCTTTAAAACTAACCCTAATTCAAGGTGAGGGAACTGTTTAGCATGGCACTGAGGTATAGGTTTCAAGACATTGACCTATGTCAAAATGCAGAAATAGTGGGGGCAGCAAGTTTTCAAGAATCTTAGAAGAGAAGGTACAGTCCAGAGAAAAGGCTAATTTTGGACCTCAACCCAAGAATAGCATGTTGGTGTTAAAAAGCATTGCCCAGTGTTGAATTACGTATAATGATAGATATTCAATTCTGGCAAGAAAATGGTGAAACCAGAATTATCCTAAATGGTAGTGAAAATGTAAACCCATTAAAGCAGAACATCAAAACTATTTCTGGAAAGCAATTTGGCAACATATATTGAGATTCTTGACAGTTTATGTTCTTTGGTTCAGTAATTCACTTGCACGGATATAGCCTCATGAAATAAACTGAAATAGTTCAAGATTTATATATAAAAGTGTTTGATGACATCATGATATTATTTACAGTATGAAAAAATTGCAAACAGCATAAATATTGAACAGTTGGGAAGTGGTTAAGTAAACCATGGCATATTCTTTTCCTGAAATATGAGTAAACCACTAACTAATGTGTACTTAAACATTAATCAACAAAATAAAATGCTCAAAATATATGTTAGAAAAAGCAGCATTACAAAACCATATATTTAGTGTGATCTCAATTTTTCAAAATAGGCAGTGGGAAAAATAAACAAAAGCGTTGAAGTGTTCTGTCTTAGGCTGAATTCCTCATGACCAGAATTTGCCTGCATAAGTTTCAGAGGGGAGGGCTCTCTGAGGGACACTTGTGAGAAAGTGACAGAAGCAGGGTTGGGGACAGGGACAAGTTGACCTGCAACATGGCTGCAATGAATTCAGGTAATCCTCCAGGTGTGTTCTGGCACTGGAAAGGCTCTGCAGAGTTTTTCCAAATTGAGACAATAGAGCCAAGACTTTATAACCAGCCATTGGCTGGGGCTGCCAGCAGGGGTGTAAAATGAATGGAATGTTCATGTTCCCCCCAAAATTTGTATGTTGAAATCTTAAGCCCAGAGGTGATGGTTTTAGGAGGTGGTTAGGTCATGAGGGTAGAAACCTCATCAACAGCATTAGCCCTATAGAAAGGAGACCCCACAACCTAGTTTGCATCTTCCACCATGTGAAGACAAAGCATGAAATCATCAGTCTGAAACCTTGAAGAGACCCTCTCCGGAACCCAACCATGCTGGCAAACCGATCTCAGACTTCCCATCCTTGAGAATTGTAAGAAATCAATTTCTGTTGTTTTTAGGCTGCCTAGTTCATGACATTGTGTGATAGCAGCCTGAAATGATTAAGGGTATAATCGTGGCAAGGCAATTCCCTGCAGCTAAGGGCAATTTCTAGTGAAGAGTAAAGCTATATACTGTCAGTGGCCATACTGTGGCCAGCTGAGGCTTGGGTACACATCCCTGAGGAGGGATCTGAGCTAAACACTTCATAAAGAGAAACCAAAGCAGGTCTTGGTGGCTGAAGGAATTATTGGAATGTTCTGATTAATACAGTGTAGTGACATAATCGACTATATATCTGAAAGAAAACAAAGTTATACCTCTATCTGACACTATTTACAAGAAAAGCAAAGTGGATTGACAATTTAAGTGTAAAAAAGACAAAAAAAATGAGTACTAATTACAACTATATCCACTGTTGATTATTAGTGTCTACTACAAGCACTCATTTCTAACAATGAAAAATTACCAGTGATTTCTATCTTCCCCCTTCTTTTTTTCCAAAAATGCATTGAAGTACACTTCTATTTCTAGTATAATTTATTTATACAACCTGTGCTCAGTGGTTAGGGTGCCAGCCACATGCACCGAGGCTGGTGGGTTCAAACCCAGCCCGAGTCTGCTAAACAACAATGACAAGTACAGCAAAAAAATAGCTGGGCATTGTGGTGGGTCCCTGTAGTCCCAGCTACTTGGGAGGTTGAGGCAAGAGACTTGCTTGAGCCCAAGAATTTGAGGTTGCTGTGAGCTGTGACGCCACAACACTCTATCAAGGGCGACATAGACTCCATCTCAAAAAAAAAAAAAACTAAAGTGGCCATGCCATTGTATTTGGAGCTCTGACATGAAACTCCTTAGTTCTATAAAACACTAGGGCCAAAGAAAATCAGAGTGTGGCTCAGTTGTCCTCACTAAACATTATTTTCAGAATATATGTTTCTGAAACATATATTGCTTTCTTTTTCATAATGACAAGAATGACACTTTAGGGAATGTGAAAATAAGATTGCTATAATGTTTTATGTTTTTAATGACTAAATATTAGTTTCAGATGTCTTTATAAAGCTTTTCACCATTTTCATCTGAGAGTCAACCATTTGCTTATCCATTCAAGATTACGATCAATAGCCATGAATAGTGGACAGATTTGGGATGTCCTCCCCGCCCCCCCATCCACTTAAATATCTCAACACCTTCCCAAGGTTTTACACAAATACCCATGCCCCACTTAAGAACACCCTTCAGGGGACACTCATGTCATTTAGGTCATATAATCCTGTAGCCAGTACTGAAGTAAGCTGTCTGTCTTACAAACTAGCTAAGAAACTGTAGAAAACAAATGCCGGACAATGGACACATTCTTTCATTCTGCCCAGTTTTGCTAAGGATGAGCCCTGGCAGAGAAGGGTTGTTACATTACCCCCCAACATGAGCTACTGAAGAATTTTATTATGCAAGTGTGAGACAGTGGAAAGCTCTGAATTAGCAATGAGAATAGAGCCACCTATAGTACCTCTCACCTCCTTTCCATGTTTCTGAGGGACAATTAGTAACAGCAGCCCAGTTGAAGGGTGTGGGAAGCACACGGAGAGTGAGGACAGTGACAAGAAGCCCAGTTCAGGAGGGGGTGTCAGAATCTCCTGGATAGGTGGCAGATGTGGTAGATCCCTCCTTCCAGGAGATCTCCACCAAGCCCATTTTCTAGTATTCCTGAAAAGCAGCAACAATTGGAGGTGAGAGAGACCACACATATGACAGTTATCTTTAAGGCTTTTCATACTAATTTTTTTCTCAATGTTTTTAAGGGCAACTGGTCTACATGTGGGCAGTTCTCTTACTGGTTTTATATTCTACTGAGGAGAGGAAACTTCTTAGCCCCAGGATAGCTGAGATTGGGTTGTTCACTGCTCATTCCAGAGGCAGGGGAACATTTTGTAGCAGCAGTGGCCAAACATTGAGAGCAAAGAGCTGGTCCACATGGGAGTAAGAGACTGTCTCCCTGACCTCATGTTAACCTTTATATCTTAACGAGACAGAATTTGTATTTCTGCCTCACTTTGCATTTCTTGTTCTAGAAATCTAACAGCCACAGTGACCAGGGTTAACTCAGAAGAGCCACTCATGGTAATTCCCATTTGTATTCTTTGTTTAGATGGAGCTTGAGCCTGTTCTTCCTCAGAACGTTATGCTGTATTGTGACATATGAAGTAACCTTTTCCAAAATGTCACACACTAGAGAGGAGAGAATGCCAATCTTCTCAAGCCCCCCTTTTATGTTGAATGGTAATCAAGAGACTTCTACAAAGTACGAAATATCAACCTGATAGTCCTGACTCTTATCACAAGGTTAGATGGAGCTAGAGGAACCAGATGACCAAAATTATACTCTGGGAGCCTAAATAACCTTATGGAGCCTTGTTAATTATAACTTGTTTAGGGAGATTTGGTAGTAGACACGGCTGAATGCTGTGTCCTTATTTGATTTCTTAAATGGTTTGTCCATGATATTTTAGACTTTTTTTTTGTTTTTTTTTTTTTTGGCATGTTCAAACCAGCTAATGCAGCCTAGGGCTAAAAACGTTTTTTTAAAGAAGCAATTTCAGTAGGAGGACAATCTAATTCTGGGCAAACCAAAATGTCACAAACTAGAATTACAAGCCTCTAAACCAGGCATCCTCAAATTTTTTAAACAGGGGGCCAATTCACTGTCCCTCAGACCATTGGAGGGCTGGACTATAGTTTTTTAAAAAAACCTATGAACAAATTCCTATGCACACTGCACATATCTTTGTTTTTTAAAAAACAAAACGGGAACAAATACAATTCACACCGCTTCATGTGGCCCGCAGGCCGCAGTTTGAGGACGCCTGCTCTAAACTATGCAATAAAAATATCATTCACTATTTGTTGTTTGCGATTTTTCATTTAAAGGCCTTAAATAGTGGACTTTTTGATAAGGTTCACTCAAATAACTCAATATTCTATAGACAAAACCTGAAAAACACAGAAACACACAGTAAATAGGAGATCCAAAGAGTGAATTTTGGTCTATAGCATGTGCTGTTCTCGTACTAAGGAGAATAAGCAGCCAAACAAAATATTTATGAATCAGATAATTAAAACTATTCTTTTACAGTACAGCTCTAGAAGAATTTTCTTTTTTTTTTTTTTTTTTTGCAGTTTTTGGTCGGGGCTGGGTTTGAACCTACCACCTCCGGTATATGTGGCCAGCGCCCTACTCCTTTGAGCTACAGTCACCACCCTAGAAGAATATTTTTAATCCAAATTATATTACAGTGCATTTTATGCAGGAGGATTCAGCTTTATGCAGGCTAATGGGTAAGAGGAAGAGGAGAGGAACTATAGCATTTTTATTATTTTTTATAATTTCCAAGATGCCTTTTGGAAAGATGGGAACATAAAGGAATAAAAAGTGTATATTGGCCAATCCCTCATGGCCAGAGATGCCTGGGTTCAAGTCCCATCTCTGCCACCATGGCAGAGACAATTGGCCTGTCACCAAATGCTCTGTTTCCTTGCAATTACATGTCCTAGACTCCTTTGCAGGTAATCGTGGCCATAACTACTTACCTTCATATTTCATCTAGATATGCTATGCAACTTGGCCTTGGCCATATGGCTTGTGTAATTCTTCATGTTCTTCCTTTTCTGTCTCCCTGAGACAGAGAAGCACCGTGGCATAGGAGGCCACATAGAAAAGACTGTGAACACACCATAGGAAGAAACGAAATATTTAGATCACTGCTTAGAGGAGGGCTTCCCACCAGTTAGGATCACCCACTTCAGAGTCAGCATGAGAAATAATATTGTATTATGTTAAGACAATTAAGAGCTGTGGGTTTGTTCTGTAGAGCAACCCATGTTATTTTAACTGATAAGATCAGTTTTTTCCTGACTTTGTTCAATTTTCTTAACTTCTCTATGCTGCAGCTATTTCCTCAGTAAAATAGGGATCTTACTATTACTGATCTCAAAGAGTTGTTGGAGGACGTGTGTATAAAGTACTTTGCATAACACTCAGCATATGGCAAGCTCACAACAAATGCCAGCTGTTATTAACCAGTTTTGTTGGGCCCGGTTTGGGTTCAGCATCTCACTAAACATTTGACATACATCTCCTTATCTAATCCTCAAGATGACACTGCATTGTAGCCATTGTCCCTCCCACTCTGTCCATAACAAGAAGGATGAGAATAGAAAATATTGAGCATTTTCTATACACTCAGTGTTGTTCCAAGCATTTTACACGCACTAATACCAGAAACAACCCTACGGAGTATAGACTCTCAATATCTCCATTTTACAGGTAAGGAAACAGAGACAGTAAAGTAAGACTGAGCTTACTTTTTGTCCACAAGCCCATACAGCTAGTGAGCAGTAGAACCAGAATTCAATTTGGGAAATCCTGCTCAAGTCCTTGCTCTTAACCACTACTGGTCAATGAGTTGCCTGAAGCTTGTCAAGTTCAAGTAAAATAGCTGAGATCTAGATATGAGCACCCATTGTCTTCAAACCTGAGGGCTCAAATTCAAAGGGACTGCAACTGCATCAGTCCATCCTAACAGAGGGATTGGTGAAATGAGTTTAAATCTTCAGAAGCAGAACTACAACAGCGCTGGCTGGTGCCAGACCTGCAGGTTGGGCTGGTGTAGTAGTTAGGAAGTTGGTGGTATTTATACAACAGCTCTCTCTAAATAATAGTATCACAGAGAGCCTTATTTTAATCTTAGAACATGTTCCAAATTCCCACAAACTCTTATTGGCTAGGATGCATGGAATGACATTTGCCAAGAATCTTTTCTGACTCTTTAGTGAATCTTCATAATTGGTAGCACTTTTAACCCAGAAATTGCTAACAAACAAATCACTCCAGCAGGAGAACCCACAGCAGATACAGTGAGACCAGATTTTTTTTCTTTTTTTTTTTGGAGACAGAGTCTCACTCTGTTGCCCAGACTAGAGTGCCAGGGCATCAGCTTAGCTCACAGCAACCTCACCCTCCTGGGTTTGAGCAATCCTCCTGCCTCAGCCTCCCCAGTGGTTGGGACTACAGGCACATCACAGCACCTGGATAATTTTTCTAAATACAGGGGTCTCGCTTTTTCTCAGGCTGCTCTTGAACTCCTAACTTCAAGGAATCCTCCTCACAGGCTCCAGAGTGTGAGGGTCACAGGTGTGAGCCACTGCTCCCAGCCAAGACTGGATTTTTATCTTCTGCATCTGTCATTTGGTCTATCTTGAGTCATCACTGAGAAACTGCAAAGAAGCCTGGTTTCTGGGTTTGGGGGGAAATTCTAGAATATTAGCAATGCTTAATAATTTAAGTGTAGATATTTCATGGACTGTAAATGTGACCAATTAGCTGAATTTAATTTTTCTCATGAGAAATATATGACACTGAAACAGTAGTAAATCTGTTTGCCTCACAGCTCTTGGATAGAAGGTCTGTTTTCCTGGTAAACAATTTTGCTTTTATATAGGCAGAAAGGTTTCCTTCTGCACAAACTCTGCCTTTAAATTATCCATTGAACATTACAGAATGACTGATTGTTTAAAACATATGATTGAGTTTTATCATATTGAGGGTAAGTTCATTATCTGCCTGCTGCTCAATCTCTGTGATAAAAATAGTACAAAGAATACAATGTGCTGAAATATAACACTATATTTTTTTCTGCTCTTGAGAAACATTCTGCAAAATTATATCATCACTCCTTCAAGACTTATGCAGCCAAGAGCTATTACACTATTATCAATTAAAGGTATAATCAAGCTCTAAGTTAGAAAATGGCACCAAAATCTGTCTAGGTCACAAAACTATATTTATTAATGGATGTGTTAAAATTAGAGAAGAAGTAGTTGGGCCATAATTTTATAACTGTCTTTGTTGTATAAAACAGCATTGTGTACCTAATACTGCAATACATTTATTATACTTACCTAACACCATATTTACTATATAAAAAGTCCAAAGAATAAAAAAAGAGTGAAAGAGCTATTAACAGCTATGTAGTCTTTTCCTTGGTAGGATACAGGTTATCTTCTTAGAGTACACAGTAGAACAGTGGGGTTGAAGTTTGACCTTGGATCATGTGTACTGTTGGGCAATTCACATAGCTTCTCTGTGCTTCAGTTTCCTCATCTGCAAAATAGGGAAATAACATAATCCCTGCATAATGTTGCTGTAAAGATGAACCAAGTCAAAGTATGTAAGAGTTTAAAACAATGCATATTCCAAAATAAGTTCCCAATTAATGTTTGCAAAAAGAAATCAATGTTACTTGGTTTTCTATTGCAAAATGAATAAATTCTAGGGATATAATGTACAGCATGGGAGACTGTAGTCAATGATGCTTGAAACTGGCTTCCAGGTAGATCTTAAATGTTCTCACCACACACACACACAAGCACACACATAGAAAAGGTGACCATGTAAGGTGTTGGATGTGTTAAATAATTTGATTGTGCTAATCATTTCACAATGTTTATGTATATCAATTCATCACACTCTGCATCTTAAATATATATAATTTTTATTTCTAATTACACCTCAGTAAAGATGGAAAAATGTCAGCTAGTTTTTCTTCAATGAGTATGCATTACTTTTTTCCAATAAAAAGATTAAAACATTTTATTAAAAACTAGTGCACCAATTAGAAACTAGTGCACGTTCCCTACTAGACAATTATATACTAAGAGAAATTAAAATCAAGATGACAAGGATGCTGTTATTTCCATTCCTTACATGTCACTGTCTACCCTGGCAGTGCTTAGGTGGAAGAAGAAATAATCTAGGTATCATTCCCAAATTCCAGCAATTAAGATTGATTTAGACAAGTTCCATCTTTCGTGCACTTTGTCTCTGGAAGAATCATTAACATCTATTAAGAACTTGCTCTATCCACTCAGCCCACTAAAATGAAGCCAATCAGAGGGTTTGGGTTGTCAAGGTATGTAAAATATATTTCTAAAGGAAGAAGTTTTTGGTGAAAATAAACTATGAAAGAACATCTCAGTCCAGTCATTTGGGCATTATGTTAGTTAACTATCACTGCATAAAAAGCCTGCTTAAAATGTACAAGCATGAAGCAAGAACTATTAGATTAGTTTATGGTTCTGTCGGGTGACAAAGTAGATTGAGCTCAGCTGGCTGATTCTTCTAGAGTCTTAGCTAGAAAAATTGGCTGACTTTTCTCATCACTCAAAAGTCTGGCCTGAGTTTGTTCAAATGGTGTGTATAGTGGCCCAAGAACAAGTGGGAGCATGCCAAATATTTTTGGTTCTGAGCTGAATAATATTGCTTCCACGGCATTTTTTTTTTTTTTTTTTTTTTTTTTTTTTTGGTCAAAGCATGTCACAAGACCAGCCCAGATTCAAGGATCAGAGAAACAGACTACAATGCTAGATGGAAGGAGCTGCAAAGTCACAGTGCAAAAGGCAGAGGACAGAGGCAAGGTAAGAATTTTTTACAATCTATTCCACAGGCAGCCAATGCCATTCCTATGTTATGGAAAAGAATTGTAGAGGACCATGCCAAAATTGGAGAGAATTAAAGGTCATTTGCAAATTACCTGAGATTCTCATTATCTTGAAACATCCTTTTTATTTTTCTGGCACCTGGTTGCATTCTATTCTCTAATGTGAAGCAAGATTTCATCACTGGTCAAGCCAAAACAAACATGTGCATGTGATTCATGCTATTTCAGCCCATATGATTGGAGGATCTGAGCAATTCTTAATTTGCTACCATTAAATGAAAATTCACAGGTCCTTAAAAACATAAACAATAAATAATTTGTCTATCATTGCTATTGCTTTAGTTTTGTAAAATGTGACCAACAGCCTTTCATACATTATTTTCCAACATTGGAGAGAGCAGACAGAAGACCATCTGAATTCAGTGTATTTTTTTTTCTTTTTTCTTTTTTTTTTTTTTGACAGAGCCTCAAGCTCTGTCTTGAGTACTGGATAGAGTGCTGTGGCATCACAGCTCACAGCAATCTCCAACTCCTGGTGCTCAAGCAATTCTCCTGCCTCGGCCTCCCAAGTAGCTGGGATTATAGGCACCTGCCACAATGCCCAGTTATTTTTTGGTGGCAGCCGTCATTGTTGTTTGGCGAGCCCAGGTTGAATTTGAACACGCCAGCTCAGGTGTCTGTGGCTGGAACCTTAGCCGCTTGAGCCACAGGTGTCAAACCTGAATTCAGTATATTAATCCAGTAACATAGTATAATTAACTAGGGTGAGGACAACTCTACAATGAGTACTTTTGTAATTCTCATTATTTAGATTTATATAACTATACTATAAATTGAAAGCACATTTATAAGAATTTCAGCCTTCCAGCAACCACATCTATCAGGCTACCAACTACAGGGTTAGGACCCTTTGGAAAAAGACCTCATTAACACATTAAGTTAAAGGTGGGTGCTAAGGCCTTTAACTAAGCCAGCATAAATTAAATAAAACAAAATAAAAATAATTCAATAAATAAAAACAAAAATAATTCTTCAAGATGCACATAGGCAGAAATATAACCTTCAGAGATTTAGACAATGTCAGGTGCTTTAAAATTAAATTGTATTAGAAACATAAAAAAGCTAGAGATAGTCCAGAAAAATGGTAGGAGAAATCAACATTTGTTAAAATAATTATAGATGATATTAATATTACAGTTGCCTGTAGACCATTAGCACCTTTCCAAAGGTCACACCATACAGAGTAGCAAGTAGGACAATTTCAGAAGTTTATGGTAGAACATGAAGAGAAGAAACAACTCATGTAACTTAAAATCTTAAGATATGGTAGGTGAAAAGACTACTACAGAATATATTACACAATCTCTTATTGTAAAGTTGGAAAAACTAAGACTTGGAAGTTGTTCGCCAAAGCTTACACAACTAACAGGTGACAAATCTGCCACCTAATAACTAATCTGACTGTACTTGCTTTGTGGTCTGATCACAATTGCATAATAAGTTCCCAGTCATATTTGTCCAGTTTTTATGACCTCATTTTAATATGTGTGAAATATTTTCTTTTTTTGAGACAGAGTCTCACTATGTCACCCTTGGTAAAGTGCTGTGGCGTCACAGCTAAGAGCAACCTCAAACTCTTGGGCTTAAGACTTCCAGCAGTTCTCAACCTGTGAGTCCTGACCCCTTTGGGGTAATTAAATCTCTAAGATATTTACATCACGATCCATAACAGTAGCAAAATTGTAGTTATGAAGTAGCAATGAAAATAATTTTATAGTTGGGGGTCACCACAACATGAGGAACTGTACTAAAGGGTTGTAGCATTAAGGTTGAGAACCACTGATAGCAATTCACTTGCCTCAGCCTCCTAAGAGCTGGGACTACAGGTGCCCTCTGCAATGCCCGGCTATTTTTTGTTGTTGTTGCAGTTGTCACTGTTGTTTAGCAGGCCTGGGCCACTTTCGAACCTGCTACCCTCAGTACATGTGGCCGGCGCCATAATCACTGTGCTATGGGTGCTGAGCCAAATGTGAAATATTTTAAAGTAAATTTCTGAATATTTTGACAGACTGAAAAATTATGGGCTCATAATTGGGGTAAAAGACTTTTTTGAACTTCTGACTTAAATCTCAATTCATCTCATTACCAACTTTCTGTGCAGTTCAGGTTTGGCTAAGTTGAGTTGCTGAAAAATGTAAGAAACGTTTTAACTTCTATAAATATGTTCAGCCCACCAGACATAGTGGCTCACACCTACGATCCTAACCAAGGAGGTAGAGGATCTGTAGAAGGAAAAATACAAAATACTGATGAAAGAAATTGTAAATAATACAAACAAATGGGAAAACCTCCCTTGCTCATGGATTGAAAGAATCAACATTGTTAAAATGACTCTACTGCCCTGACCACTACAGGTTCAATGCAATCTGTATCAAAATGCCAATGCCATTTTTATAGAAAAAAATAGAAAAAACAATCCTAAAATTCATATGGAACTAAAAAAGAACCTGATTAACCAAAGCAATGTTAAGCAAAAAATACAAAGCTGGAGGCATCACATGCACTCACTTCAAATTATACTAAAAGGCTATCGTAACCAAAACAGCATACATAGTGCTGGTATTAAAAATGGTACATTGATCAATGGAACAGAATAGAGAACCCAGAAATAATACCTATATCTTCAAAAAAAGTAGATAAAAACAAACACTGGGGAAGTATCCTATTTAATAAGTGCTGCTGGGAAAGTTGCCACATACAGAAGAATGAAACCTGACCCATATCTGCAACCACATGTAAAAATAAATTGAAGACAGATTAAAGACTTAAACGTAAGACCTGAAACTAAAAAATTACTAAAAGAAAACCTAGGGAAAACTCCTCTGGACATTGGTCCAGACAAAAAATTTATGACTAAGTCCTCCAAAACATATGCAACAAGACCGTGAGACATATCTAAACTAATAAGATTTTACACAGCAACAGAAATAATAACAGAGGAAATAGACAATCTACAGAATGGGAGAAAATATTCATAAACTAGGCATCCCAAAAAGGACTAATATCCAAAATCCATGAGGAACTCAAACAACTCAATAAGAAAAAAACAAATAACCTCATTAAAAAGTGGGCAAAGGGCACAAACAGATATTTTTGAAAAGATGACATACAAATGGCTAACAAACATATGAAAAATGCTCAACATCACTAATCATGAGGAAAATATAAATTAAAACCCCAATGAGATACTACCATAGAATAGTCCAGTGGTTCTCAACCTTCCTAATGCCACGACCCTTTAATACAGTTCCTCATGTTGTGGTGACCCCCAACCATAAAATTATTTTCACTTCTACTTCATAACTGTAATTTTACTACTGTTGTGAATCGTGATGTAAATCTCTTAGAGATTTAATTACCCCAAAGGGGTCACAACCCACAAGTTGAGAACCGCTGGGTCACTAGTCAGAATGACCATCATAAAAAAGTCAAAAAACAGTAGATGTTGGCAAGGATGCAAAGAACAGGGAACTTTTAAACACTGTTGGTAGGAAGGTAAGTTAGTCTAGCCTCTATGGAAAACATTATAAAGATTTCTTAAAGAATTAAAAATAGAATTACTATTTGATCCAACAATCCTACTACTGGGTGTCTATCCAAAGGAAAAGAAATCATTCTATAAATCATTCTATCAAAAAGATATCTGCACTAATGTTTGTTGAAGCACTAATCACAGTAACAAAGATATGAAATCAACCTAAATTTCTATCAAATGATGACTGGAATACTACACACCCATAAAAAAGAACAGAATCACGTCTTTTGCAGCAGCATGGATGAAATAACTCAGAAACATAAAGTCAAATGTTACATGTTCTCATTTGTAATTGGTAGCTAGATTATGAGTACACATGGGCACAGAAAGTGAAATAATAGACACTGGAGACCCAGAGGGTGAGAAGGTGGGAGAATGGGAGGGAGCTATGGAATGAAAAATGACCTAATGAATACTATGTACACACATGGGGTGAGGGTTACACAGAAAGCTCTGACTTCACCACTACACGATAAATCTGCACACTTACTCCCTGAATCTACACACACACACACACACACACAAAAAAAAAAAAAAAAAAAAAAAAACCAGAAATAAAGAAAAATTGTTAAAAAAGAACACACGTTCAGCTACATCTTCTTTTTTCACACTGGCGGTCCCACTGTGCTTCAAACTGTCTAAATAGGCTATGAATTCAGGCAATCATGTGAGCAGAGAAGCCTTGAACTATTCGGGTTTTAAAGCATAAATGGGCACTAAATAAATTTCTGTTGACATCACTTGATCTGTTGCTTCTTTAAGGACAAAGCTTTGGCTGTTGGAAGGAATGGCCCTTGGGAAAAGGATAGATCATCACATTAGACACCTCAAAGCTTGTCAGCTCCATGACGTGGTATAAGTGTTTTATTCCCAGCTAACACAGAAGAACAGTTATTATGTGATATTAATTTGGGGAAACTGGAGAGAGGCAGAGAAAGAAAGGATCAGGTGAGCCATGATGCCACGGCACTCTACCAACTGTGATAAAGTGAGATTCTGTCTCAAATAAATAAATTAATAATAAATAAAGAAAATCTGCTAATCAGAAAAAAAAAAAAAAAGAAAGGATCAGAAAAGTAAGAAGGAAAGGGAAGAAAATAAAGGGTAGACATCATTTGCAAGAACTTTGGGTACATGGTAAAGGGAGGGAATCTGAAAATTGGTGGAGAGAGAGAGTTGTGAGGTCCAGTCAAAGGAGGTGAGAGGACTCTAGAATGGTAATTAATGTAAGGGGGTACATTATGTAGTATGCATAAATTAGTCCCCTTTGTCATTATTTTTTAAAAATAGGTAAACAAACAATGTTTTGTAAGTGACACCTTTCAGAAACTGGACATCATGAGGCCCTACTTTTGGGGGGCTACATCACCTTGTTGCTATTTTAGTCTTCCTGTCACACTTCTAGAGCTGCTTTTCCTCCGTACAGCCCCCTCCCCCCAACTCCCCTGGTAATGGCTTCTGCCTCTGCCCCCACCAGTAACTCAGTAGGGTAGTGCTGCCACATCAATGGAGGGCTGCTGATGGAGAGAAATGAGAAGACGCCACATGACAGTACAGCATCAAAGAAATACTACCATAAGGAAAACTAAAATATAAGAATTTGGGGAGAAAATACACCTGTAGGAAACAAAGAAAATGAGAAGACTGTAAAGTGTGGCTACAACAAAAATGTTGATTTACATCTGTTTGAACTTAAAATTTTCCCTTCTTATTTTTTTCTGAGTGATTACCAGGGCTCATATTCTGAATGTGTTTGCTTAGGCACTGAGCTTAAAATATACTTGGGTTAATTCTGAATTATTCAGCATTAATCAGGTGTCACTTCAAGTTGTTTCCTTGGTGTCTCATGTTTCCAAAGTCTCAAAGAGGAGTTTTGAATGCTTCTGAATAAAATAATTCCTGAATGAAACATGAATTTGGTTCAACCAGTAGCTTACCATACAGGAAGGGTGTTAGATATACAAGGCTAAGGTACTAGGGGGCAGTTTCAAAAGAAAAGGAACCTATTTCTCAAAAGAAGTCCAAGTCAGGGTAGAATTCTGTCTGTTTAAAATGGTTTAGTGCTTAAAGGCAGCATTGTTAATGGATGCTGGGACCAAGCCCATGTTTCTGGGAGCGGTGGGACACTATGAATCCCTGAGTGTGTGATTTAACACAGGCAAACTGATAGGTTTGCTATTACTGACTCCATGCAGAAAAAACACGGTGCAGGCAGTGATTTAGGCAGGGATAGCCCTACGTCCAATTCTAATTCTACCTCTTACCAGCCTTGTGGCTTATACAGTTTGAGGAGCTGAGCTTCAGGGGTTTTATTCTGTTTAGCACCTTGTGGATATCCAAGCATTGAAAACTGTTAATATCATTTTACATTTCTTTATTTTTTATTGTTGGGGATTCATTGAGGGTACAATAAACCAGGTTACACTGATTGCATTTTTTAGGTAAAGTCCCTCTTACAATCGTGTCTTGTGCCCAAAAGGTGTGGCACACACCAAAGCCCCGCTCCCTCCCTCCTTCCCTCTCTTTGCTCTTCCTTTCTGAT
>CAUYPK010135260.1:0-14934 GCA_963574355.1 Loris lydekkerianus
TCTTTGAGAGTTTGGGAGCGTTTGAAAGCTTTGTCTTCAATGTCAGAAATCCTTTCTTCTGCTTGCTCCATTCTGTTACTGAGGGATTCTACTGTGTTTCTCAGATCTTTGAGGGATGCAACTTCTTGTCTCAATGTGTCAAAATCTTTAGTCATTTGATCTTTGAGTTCATAGAATTCTTGAGACATCTTTTGGGTTACTGCTTGGAATTCTAATTTGATCTTATTTGCTGTCCAGATTCTGAATTCGATTTCTGACATCTCAACTATTTGTTTGTGCATGGGATCTTGTGCTGTATCTGCCCCATTGTTCCTTGGGGGAGTTGATCTACTCTGATTATTCATATTGCCTGAGTTTTTCCCTTGATTTCGTCTCATGATTGTTTTTCACCGTTGCCTCTGGCCGTCCTCAGAGTGGGGGTGGTGTCTCTCTGAGATTAGCCCCCAGGGTGATCACTCTATTGTTGCTGGATCTGTGTAGGAGTTGACCCTGTGGAGCTCTTCTGGGGCTGCCCCAGCCAGGGATTTCTGGTTGTGGGACCAGCTCTGGAGTGTGACACCCCCAGATCCAGCAACCAGGCAGGGGATGGTGCACACTGTTCTGGGAGTTCCTAGCACCCAGTAACTTTGACACAGTGGGCCCAAAGCTTCAGCAGTCTCTGGCCAGGAGGACTCCATGCAGAGGCAGGGAGGGCTCCAGAAGGCATGAGGCTACCAGAGTCTCTGGCCAGACCAGCAGGCTGGTGTGGAGGCAGGGAGGGTACAATAGGGAGAACATGGGGTTGCGTGGCTCCCGCAGTTTCTGGTCAGGGTGTGGGGAGGCCCAGCGGATGGGGTAGCAAGTCCCGGTGCAGCTCTTACCGGGTCCGGGCGGGCACAGCTCTTCCTGAAGTCCGGGTGGGTGCCGATCCTGTAGTGAAGTTCTTAAAAACAAATATTTTAAAGATGTTTCTTAGGATTCTGCTGTTATTCTATGTTGAGAAGACTTTAATTTCATTGAATCCTTATGGTGATACTATGTTGTATGAGATAAGAAGGTATCTCTTTAACACTATTAAATCACAAATATGCCTAAACATAATAAAATAATTTTATTCCACATGGGGAGCTGCTACAAACATTTTCACATGTAACTGTTACAAGTATAAATTAGTACACATTTTCTAAAGGGAACTTTGTTTTTTTGTTTGTTTGTTTGTTTTTTAGAGACAGAGTCTCACTCTGTTGCCCTCGGTAGAGTGCCATGGTGTCGCAGCTCACAGCAACCTCCAGCTCTTGGGCTTAGGCGATTCTCTTGCCTCAGCCTCCTGATTCGCTGGGACCACATGTGCCCGCCACAACGCTGAGCTATTTCTTGTTGCAGTTCAGCTGGGGCCACCCTCAGTATCTGGGGCAGGCACCCTACTCACTGAGCCACAGGCGCTGCCTAGGAACTTTGTTTAAATTACATAAACTTTGACTAGTAAAAATGCTTCTAAATATTGATTCTAACAAAATTTTTGTTCTATATAAAAACACATCTATAAGTACATATGCTGAAACATTGTTTATAATAGGAAAAAAAAAAACAGCAACTGACAAGCTGTGGGATATTAGTTTTAAAATGGTGTGCTATCTATATGATTAAATAGTATTGAAATTATAGGTTGAATATCCCTTATCCAAAATGCTTAGGACCAGAAGTGTTTAGGATTTGGGATTTTTTTCAGACTTTGGAATATCTGCATATAAATAAAAAGATATTTTGGGGTTGTGGTACAAGTCTAAACATAAAATACATTTGTGTTTCATATATACCTTGTATACATAGGCTAGGAGTAATTTTATACAAAATTTTTTAATAATTTTGCACATGAAACAAAGTTTCAACTGCAATTTTGACTGTAATCCATCACCTGATGTCAGCTGTGGAATTTTCCCCCTGTGGTTCCATATCAATGTACAAAAAGCTTCACATTTTTGGAGCATTTTTGATTTCAGATGTTTAGTTTTCAGATTAGTGATAATCAGCCTGTATTGTAAAATAATTGTAATGGCATAGAAAATATTCAAAATATGTTAAGTTTTTTTAAAGTACATTATTATAAAATAGTATAGTCATGTGTTGCTTAATAATGTGGATCTGATCTGAGAAATACTTTTCCAGGTGATTTCATCACTGTGTGAACATCATGGCATGCACGTACACAAATTAGATGGGATAACATATTATACACTTAGGCTATATGATATATGTAATGAATACTTCAGGTAATGTAACACAATGTAAGAATTTATGCACCTAAATATAACTAAACATAGAAAAATACAGTAAAAGTATGGTATACAAACTAAAAAGTAATACACCTGTACAGAGCATTTACCACTGATGGAGCTTGCAGGACTGGAAGTTGTGCTGGGTGAGTCAGTGAGTGAGTGGTAAATCAATGTGAAGGCCTAGGACATTACTATACACTACCATAGATTTTACAAACACTGTACACTTTTGCTACACTAAATTTATAAAAATATTTTTCTTTCTTCAATAATAAATGAACCTTTGCTTCCTACAACATTTTTGCCTTTAAAACATTTTGTTTAAATTTTTGACTCGTGTAGTAACACTTAGCTTAAAACACAAACACATCATCTCAGCACCCGTAGTTCAGTGAGTAGGGCGCCAGCCATATACACGGAGGCTGGTGGGTTTGAGTCCGGCCTGGGCCCGCCAAACAACAATGACAACTATAACCAAAAATAGCCAGGCATTGTGGCGGGCGCCTGTGGTCCCAGCTACTCTGGAGGCTGAGGCAAGAGAATCACTTAAGCCCAAGAGTTTGAGGTTGCTGTGAGCTGGGACACCATGGTACTCTACCGAAGGTGATATAGTGAGACTCTGTCTAAAAAAAAAAAAAAAAAATAGTATGGCTGTACAAAAATATTTTCTTTATATCCTTACTCCATAAGTTTTCTTCTGTTTTTAATTTTTTAACTTTTCAACATTTTTGTTAAACACTAAGACACTAATACACACATTCACCTAGGCTACACAGGGTCAGGGTCATCAATGTTACTGTCTTCTACTTCCACATATTGTCCCACTGCAAGGTCTTCAGAGCAATAACATGCATCAAACTGGCATTTTCTATGATAACAATGCCTTCTTCTGGAATACCTACTGAGGGACCAGACCTGCCTGTGGCTGTTTTACAGTCAAATTTTTTTTTTTTAAATAAGTAGAAAGAGTACCCTCTAAAACTTATAGTATAGTAAATACATAAACCCGTAACAGTCATTTATTATCAAATATTGTGTACTGTATATAATCATATGTGCTAGAGTTTAATGTGACTGGCAGCACAGGGAGTTTGCTTACACCAGCATCACCACAAACACATGAATAATGCATGGCACTACAACATGGGGGGCTAAGATGACTGCGATAGCAATAGACAATATGAATTTTTCAGCTCAATCATAATCTTACGGGACCACCTTTGTATATGCAGTCTGTCATTGACCAAAACATCCCTATGTGGCATATGACTGTATTCTTATAATAGAACACCCCAATTTGAAAGAAAAATGTTTATTTGTATAGGTGTGTGTATATTCTATATGTTATTAGCAGAGTGTCTGCCACACTACATAATGTTCTCTGGCTGAAACAATTTTTTAAAATATGGTTTCTTTTTTTCTTGTATTTTTGCTTCTGATTCTTCGTAACATTTTATAAAATTTTCTAACATAATTATGTTATTTTAAGTGAACTTTTAAAAACTTGCCACTATAAGAAAAGATAGATGTGAATTGTGAGAGTTAAGAGAAAAACAACAATTGAAAACAATAATTAAGTTTCCTTAACTGTTCATTTGCTTTCTTTCATTAAATTTGGTGTTTCTCTCCAAAAACCAAAAAAAAAAAAAAAAAAAAAATCATTGAGGACTTACTGCATTATCTTATTCATTTAATCCTTGCAACAACCCTAATAATAATCCATTTTCTGAATTCTACTGTTGTCATGAATATGTTAAATAAATTATATCGAAAAAAACACTGTTTTATATTTACTTTGATATTTACCATTCTGTTGTATTTCCTTTGTTCCTGAAGTTCCATGTGTTCCTCTGGTATAATTTCTTTATAGCCTGAATAGTTTCCCTTAGAATTTGTATTAGTGCAGGTTAAATTTCTATAATCCTGTGCATTTCTCTTGTACCTCTTGTCACAGATGTAACTACTTATCCAGACAATTATTTTCCTTCTCTAGAGGATTTCAGGATCCTTGAGTACCTGGACCATTGAATGAGAGTGTCTTTGTCACAGTGCCCGATGCAGAGCTTGGCACATGACTCCATGCTTGGTACATAGTTTTTGAATGAATGCTTGCTCTCTATGGTTACAAACATTCCTTGAAAGGAAGTAGGACAGGCTCAACGAGAGAGCATTGCACTTATCAACTAGTAATACAGATCCTGTAAAATCACAATGATGTCATATAAATAGCCTGCCTTGTTACAAAGCACCTACTTAGACGAAAGACTATGGTCCATAGTCTATATTATCTTCATTTAGATCAGGATAACAGGAGGCAGAAGCTAATTAGAAGTATCTACATATTTGCCAATGGTATAAATGGCTAAGGAAGTCATCTTTGTGTCAATGAATCCAAAATCAACATCTCTAAATCTCTTTTTTCTTTCAGCCAAACTTATAAAATCCTGTCAGGTGGCTCGGAGCCTGTAGCTCAGTGGTTAGGGTGCCGGACACATACACTGGGGCTGATGGGTTTGAACCCCCGGCCTGGGCCTGCCAAACAACAATGATAACTACAACAACAACAAAAAAATAGCCAGGCGCTTGTAATCCCAGCTACTTGGGAGGCTGAGACCAGAGACTCGTTTAAGCACAAGATTTTGAGGTTGCTGTGAGCTGTGACAGTACAGTACTCTACTGAGGGCAACATAATGAGACTCTTTCTCAAAAAAAAAAAAATTCTGTTAGGCACAGACACCTAAATATAACATTTTATGTAGGACTATTACTCTTTATATTTAAGTATACTCATATTGTTAAATAGTTTGTTGGACCGAAATTATTGACTGCAGATACATATAGTTTTACAAAGATATATGTATTCTGGAAGTTCCCACTTCTTTTGATCATGGGGTATATTTTTGCTTTGTTTTGTTTAAATAAATGTTGTTTCATTCTAATCACAGAACTAACACATGTTCATTATGAAAATCTGGAAAATAAAAAAAAACTCAAGGAAAAACATAAAATTAGCTATAAATTCACCTTTCAAGTATAATAACCATTGCTTTTTTATTATATTTCATTTGGACGTTTTATTAATGCATAATAATTATACATACTTGTGAGGAGCACATGATATTTTGATACATGCATATAATGCATAATTGATCAAATCAGGATAATTAAGATATCCAACATGGCAAATATTTATTATGTTTTTGTGTTAGGAACATTTCAAATCTTGTCTTCTAGCTATTTTGAAAAACAAACTATTGTTGACTATAGTCAACCTAGTATGCTATGAACCACTAAAATTTGTTCTGTCTAATTGTATTCTTTGTATCCATTAACTTTTCGAAGCTGTTTGAAGGTATCATAATTTTATTCTTCTTTTAGGGCACAGCCCAAATGCTATTAAACCTGTGACTTATTTTCAGCTTATTCCTTTTCATGTTCTTCTATACTTACACAATGTTACATGTGATGTTTCTTTTTAAGTTTTTTTTTTCCTTTTATTTAGTCATACATAGATTTGACACTTTTGATAACTTATTTAAATAGCTACCATCCCTGTTGAATGTAAATGTCTTAAAGAAAGAATATGTTTCTTACAACTTAGGGATAAGGACTCAATACATCAAAAAGATATAACAATCCCCATAGCCATGAAACTAAAAAAAAAAAAAAAAATTCAAGAGAAATGAAAAATATATTGACAGGTCTGAAAAGAGAGAAAAATGAATCCAAATACAGCTAGATACATCAATGCCCTATTGTACTTCATAGATTAACAATAAAAATAGGATAGAGGAAAATTAAAGAGAAAAATGCTATCAACAGCTCAATCTGTCATTTATAGAATAAATAATGGAACAACAGCTGAATGCACACACTGTTCATGATCAAATTGAGTAAATACCAAAGTAGATCATGTCTTTACTAATATAACAAACCTTAACAATTTTACAAGAATTGAAATCTTCCAAAGTATGTCCTCTGACCATAGTGGAATTAAACTATAAATGAATAAAAGGAGTACAGAGGGCGCCAAAAAATGTTTTCATATTTTAAGAAAGGAACGAGTTACATTTGACTTCTGCAGTTACAAGAGGTGCTCAAATCTGACTTGCATTCATCTTTTGTTGTCAGTATAAATTGAGTATTACAACTTTAGTGTAGTTTTTCCTTAAAATATGTATACATTATTTGGCACCCTCTGTATAAACTAGAAAAATCACTAAATATTTAGAGCTTTTATAAAGTAATTTATGGAGGAGGCCACAAGGAAAATTAGAAAATATTTTGAAAGGAATGAAAATGGAAATATAACATATCAAATGCTGTGGGATGCAGTTAAGGTGGTGTTTAGAGGCAACTTTATTGAACTTATAGCTGACATTAAAAAAGAAAGGTCTCAAATCAGTGGCCTAAGCCTGCACCTTAACAAATTAGAAAAATAAAAACAAATGGAGCAAGACCAAAAAAAAAAAAAAAAGATAAGCAAGACAAAGCAGAAATCAATAAAACTGAAAACCAAAAGCAGTAAATCAATGAAACCATGCCTTATTCTTTGAAAAGACCATAAAATTGATAAACTTTTAGCTAAATTAACCAAGAGAATAGAGAGAAAACACAAACTATCAATACTAGGAATGTAAGTGGGCACATCACTACAAACCCCACATAGAATATTACAAACACCTTCACGTCCCTAAATTCTACAACTTAAATGAATTGGAAACATTCTTTCAAAGACATTAACTTCAATAAACAGAAAAGAAAACTGAAGACAATGATAAATTGAACATATTTTAATATACATTAAAATAATTTAATTCATGGTTAAATATTCCAACAAAGCCATAGCTCGGATGATTATACTATTAATTTTACCAAATATTTAAGGAATAAAATCAAATCTACACAAATCTTTAAAAAATCATAAGAGAAGGGAACACTGTCCAGTGTATTTTATGAGACCATCATTACCCTAATACAAAAATCAGATAAAGACATTTCAAGAAAAGAAAACTACATACTAATATTTTTTATAAATATAGTCATAAAAATCCCTTTGTAATATTAGCAAACTAAATCCACCAATAAAAAGGATTTCACAGGAATATGATGCTATTTTGATATTTGAAAATCAATCAATGTAGTTCAGCATATTAGACTAAGTAAGGAAAGACAAGTGATAATCTCAAGAGTTGCAGAAAATACATTTGAAAAAAAAAACCCAATATCTCTTTTTCATAAAAAAATAAACTCCTGGCACACTAGGAATAGAAGGAAATATTTCTGGCTGATTAATGGTGTATACTAAGAAGTTTACAACCAACATCCCATTAAATGATGATGAAATGGTTTCCTTCTAAGATGAGGAATAAAGGTAATAACGTCCCATCTCACCACTTTTATTAAACCTCATACCAGCTAGTTTGATAAAGCAGAAAATAAAAGGAATAGATATTTTAAAAGAAGAAATGAACTGTCTATATTTGCAGATAACATGTTTATCTATGTAGAAGATCCCAAGGAATCCACAAAAAAGGGCTATTAGAACTAATAAATTATTTTTACCAAAGTTCTGGAACAAAAAATCAATATACAAAATTCCATTATATAGTAGAACCCAAGGAACTGTAACAAACTGGTCAACATATGGAGGTGATCAACATAAGGAACTAAGACTACTGTACTGATACGTACATGTGGTGCATGTCTGCTCTATGAAAATTAAGATGAACTTAAGGAAGTGGCCAATGTAGAGATGTGGTCAACTATGGTAGTTTTACCGTATTTCTATATAACAGCAATGAAAATTTGAAGTTGAAGTTAAAAATTCAGTATTGCATTTGCAATAACACTGAAACCCATGAAAAACAGATATAAATCAGCCAAAATATGTGCAAGATCTATATGCTGAAAACTACAAAACCCTGTTGAACGAAATCAAAGGATGGCATAGATAAATGGAGAGATTAGAAGCCTCACTACTGTTAAAATAACAATTTCCCCCAACTCTTACCTATAAATTCAACACAATTCCAATCCGTTTCTTATAGGAAATTTTTGTAGATATCAATAAAGTGATTCTGAAGTAGATATTGAAAGGCCAAGAACTAAAGTAGCCAAAATAATTTTGAAAAATAAGAACAAAGCTGTGAGGACTCACTCTAATTTCAAGATTTACTATCTATTTACAATTGTCAAGAAGCAGGGTATTGCCAAAAATTTAGATACATAGTTTTAGGGAAAAGAATAGAGTCCAGAAATAGATTCATATATATCATGTCAACTGGTGTTTGGCATAGGTATTAAGGAAATTCATCTAATTTCAAGATTTACTATCTACTTACAATTGTCAGGAAAGTGAGGTATTGGCAAAAGATTAGATACATAGTTTTAGGGAACAGAATAGAGTCCAAAAATAGATTCTTACATATCAGGTCAACTGGCGTTTGGCATAGGTACTAAGGAAATTCAGTGGAGAAAAGACAATATTTTCCAATTGTGCTAGAAAAATTGGATATCCATATGCAAAAAAGATAAATAAATCTGGAAGTATACTTTGCATTCTATACACAACTGAACACAAAATGGATCATAGGTCTAAACATAAAATGTAAAACTATAAAACTGCTAGAAAACAATGTAGAAAAGAAAATTTACATTGGGTTAGGTAAAGATTTCTTAGATCTGATGCCAAAGGAAAATCCATTGAGAAAAATATTAATATATTCCATTTCACTGAAATGGATATTGTCTGTTTCTGACACACAATATTAAAAGAATGAAATGTGAAGCCACATACTGGCACAGACTAGGAGAAAATATTTGGAAACACATTTCATAAAGGACTTTTATCAAAATAAATACAGAACTCCCAAACTCAGTAAGAATAAAACTAAAACACAAATAGGGAAAACAGTGAAACAGATAACTCACCAGAAAATATGGATGGCAAAAGATCATACTAACGGGTGCTCAAAAACATCAATAATAACAAAAAAATCTTGCAATAACAAAGTCAAGAGAGGAGGCAGAACAACGATAAATCTAAGACATTGCTGGTAAGAATACAAAATGATACATCCACTTGGGAAAGTAGTTTGAGAGTTTCCTATAAAATTAAGCATACACTTACTATATGATCCAGCAACTTCACTACCAGACATTTACAAAAGAGAAATAAAAATTTAACGTTCACGCAAAAACAGAAATAGCCCACACTCATCAAAAATTAGAAATAGCCCAAATTCCTTTAATTTATGCATGGATAAACTAACTGTGATACATCCATACAATGGAATACTACTCAACTATAATAAGAATGAACTTTTGATAGACACAACAACGTGGTGGATCTCAAGTTTATTGTGCTAAAACAAAGATGCCAGACGGACATTAAAAAAAGAAAAAAAGCTGTATACTACATAATTCGATACTCTGGAAATGGTAAATGTGCAGAAACATAAAAAAAAAAAATTATAATAAATCAGAGTTTGCCAGGATTTGGAGGTGACTGATTTGGCAGCACAAGGAAAACTGTAGAATTCTTTTTATTTTGTTTGTGGTGATTGTTACTCAACAACATACATTTGTGAAATTCTTAGAAAGGCATCTGCAAGTATGACTTCTACTGCCCACAAATTTAACATTTTTAAAAATATGTATATATAAATGAGTAAAATATTTCAAAGCTACCTGCAAAAACCTTTCAAATTCCTTTTCACTAGTTTTTGCTTTCTTATTGTGGGAAATTGGCTTCACTAAGAAAAAGGCAGGAAAACAAAAGGAAGGAAAAAAAAAAAAAAGAAAGAAAAAAAAAACAATGCCTTCATGATAGTTTAAAACAAAACAAAACAAAAAAGAAAAAGAAATGTAAGGGCAGAATGAATGACTGCAATCCTCTTAATATTCCCTTTCAGCCCTATTGTATTGTGGAGAATCTTTCACCCCAGCATTATTACTATACACAATGGGCGATGACTCATTTGCTCATTGTGGAGCTATAGCCCCTTCTGTTTCCAATCTGTCTTTTGGGTTGCCCCCAGTTCTAAGGAGGTACCCTCCCTGCTTGCTCTTAAGAATTCCTTTTATCTTTACAATTACCCTTATCCTGGCTGACACATCATGTCTTTTTTTTCCCCCCAGTGATTTACTCCAGCTTGTTTGTGGTGACCCAGCTATGGATCTGGAAATCAGCTGTTCCTTCCCATATAATAAGCATGAGTACGTTTATTTGATCCCTATAGGGTCCTGTTGGTAACCTCAGCAGCTGGAGCATGAAGCCTTGGATAACAAACCAGAGTCTTCAGCCCCAGTGCACCTTCTCCAGAGCAGTAGAGAGAGAATGAAAGCACCAATTCAAGCATTAAAAAATGAAATAACAAGAAAGGACAGATCGTTTTAAAAAAAAAAAAAAAGTGGGAAGTTACTATCTTCAATGACTGAACACACATCAGTGTTGCTTTTACAAAATGGCTTTATTGTTTTAAAAATGTCATTGTGAAAAATTGTATAGGTATTATTCATAAAGAATCTAGGTTTAGAATCAAACTGAAGCTTGTCTGAGATCCCTTCGATAGAAGCTTTCCTTCTGTTGGCCCACTGTCTGCCCCCACAGTCTTAATGACAAGGGTGCAAATGAGGCAGCTGTAATCCGTAACTCCCCTGTAAAGACGGAGCGATGCTGAAGAGAAGAAACAGTCCTGTATTCGTCACAGTTTTACCCTTTTGCCTTCTATCTTGGATTCTTATTGAATGTTAACTCAGGAGTTAACAACTCTGTAGAACACAGGGTAGGAGGCTATGAGTCAGATTTTAGTCATACTTCAAAAGCTTTTGATGAACCTGTTAACCAATTCTTTTGTGGGTAGATCATATCAATTCATAAATATAAATTCTAGATTTATATTTATATTTATATCAAATATAAATTCTAGATTTATATTTATATCAAATATAAATTCTAGATTTTCAGATCCAGCTCAGGAAAATACTAAGCTTATTTTCTATCAGTTTACATGGGAAATTGATAACTTTCTGACAGATTAATTGCAATACTGGGCTAGCTGAGACTGTGTGCAAAATATGTGTCAGCAGAAAGACCATCAGTATTTCTGCATATTGTTCACTTTTTTATAGAAATTTTCAGGGAAGATTTTCCATGGCAGAAAAGCATGACATTACTGCCATATGGGGAACATTTATGTTTCCAATTCATTATTTTTCATGTTATGTCTCTGTAATGAAAACATGGCTGAAACATGAATAATGGACCATTTGGAGGAATATATGCAAAGGAGGAATCCTGAGTGTCTCAAATTCAGGCTCCTCCATCATTTTTCTATTATAGGACTCTCCTACACTAATGCTAATGGGTATGTTTTAGAAGTAAATGAAATTCGTAAGGTGAAATATCATTGCAAAGCCCACATTTTCCTCCTTACAGATGCCTAAATTCTGTACAGCATCCACTCTACCCAAGCACTGACGTGCCAGAAATAACATGCTAAAAAAGAAGCAAACTCTGTTGCAGACACTAGCTATGTAATAATCATTAACAGCTTTATCAGAAATACAACAAAAGCACCCAGCATTTTGTGTAATTACATCCATATTAGGAGGAAAAAGTGAGCAAAGCGCTCCATTCATTTCCTAAGGTGGATATATGCTATTATTAAGATTTAAAAATTAAACCAATCTGGCTTCTTCATGTTTTGTGCAAGCAGAAAATGAACAAAGGGGCAAAAATAGGAGTGATGGAAGTGATTAAAAGATTGGTGGCTTCAGTTGAAAGTGTATGATGTTTAACATTTGACATTACTCAGAAATTCATTATTTTCCAATGGAAGTCTCATCCTTGCCGTCATCCCCACATTCCTGTGCGTTCATGAGAGATGATGTCACAATCTGGCAAGACCAAATCATCTCTCCTCGACTCACTGCTGTTTTATTCTGGCTATTTGGAAATATGTCCTTTTTGCAGCATTGATCTCAATATGAGTCCTGGAATGTCAATTATTATTATTATTATTATTATTATTGTTTTTTAGTGTGTGTTCTTTCAAAGTAGCCATTTCTTTGACGGTCTATTTCAGTGAATGCAGTAAGAACGAATTGTATTATCCAGAGGGAAATAAAATCACAGCTGGGTGTTACTTCAGCTGCAGGCTTCTCATCATGAGCAACCCCATATCATCTGGTTGATTGTTCCCTAAATTGCCTGAAATTGCCGAGAAACTTCTGTCACCAGATATCACTGGAACTGGATTAAGAGGACCTCTGTGACCTCAGAGATAATTTAGAGAATAGTCTCTGCATCGCCCTAGAAGCCACTTTCCCTGGGCACAACCTTGCTCACAGCTTGACTTAGTGACATCTTTATCTGTAATCTCTTCCCTTATGAAATGGCAATATTTTCCTCCCTTTCTACGAGGAAAATACAGGTGCACTGTGTTTTGATTGGCTCTCATCAGTCAGACATATATGCAAGCAATGTAGTATGCAAGTGGGTGATGGTGTCTGTTCTGGGGGTAGTTTAGTAACAGAACATCTTGGGCCTGCCTTAGGACTCCAGCTTGCCAAGTGCAGTGGAAACATGAGTGAAAATCTGGGAGTAGGCATGACAGACAGGACAGTCACATCTCTCTAGGGTGGCAAACCCACTTGGATAAATGTTTTCTGTGTTTGTAATGTCACCCACTCTCACTATGGCATATCATGCTGTATAACTCAGGCTGCTGCTCAGAACGCCTGATGCTCTTGCTTTTCCCCAGCACAGGGATGAGTCTGCCATTGAGTCAGGTTCCCATTACTCATAAGACTGGACTTAAGGATGAAAAAAAAAGTCATGATTTTAATATTGTCACTTTACTTTATGAGACTACCTTAGCACATTTCCTTCACTAGATTTAAATAAAATTGACATATCTATTTAGGCAAAAGAGGATCACTCTGTGCATCTCTACAAATAATAAGGGTTTTGTTTACAAATTCTCTGCAGAAGTCTCTTCCACAGAGAGTTATGGACTGTGGAGATTTAGAAGGCAGAGGTTCCCAAAGAAGTAGCAATTGAGGGCCAGTTCTCACTGCCTCTATTTATGCACATTTTTCTAGACTTCTAACATTTCCATAACCTTGCCTTAGGCTCCTGATGAGAAGGAAAACATAAAGAAGCATTACTTCTTTTCTATTCACCTGGCCCATCTGAAAAAGACCATGCAGCCTTTATTTAACACTCACTATTGTCCTTTATGTCCTCCAGTTTTTATGTCTCTGACATCAAAGAAAAAGACAAGGACACTCCTCTCCTCTCATTCCTCCACATTTACAGTGGCTGCCAATTGCTTACAGGATGAAGCCAGAACTTCATAGGCTCTCTGAACTCTCTAAACCCAAACAAACTTCACTTGTTCAACTTCCTTTCTTATCTTGAATCCTATGTCCTATCAAGTATTCAGCCTATTATTTGTTGTCATTATTGTTCTCCACACTATTTTCATAGAACTTGACCTCTTTGGAGTCGTCACATTCAGCCATTTGCATGCCATTCCCTGCTGGCACCTCTTTCCTTAGTCAAATTTCTTGCAAACTCCAACATGCAGTTCAAGATTGACTTCCTAATTTTCTTAGACAGTTTAATGATTATGGGACTATTCTAGGTACTATGAAGCATTCTCCCTCAGAACTTTATACCACAATTTTTAACACTTTGTTATTGAATCTTTTATTATTGCCTAAACATTTTATACATGCACACACAGTTAAGACAGGATGTCCACACGAACTTTATGGACACCCTGCATTAGTCCTTTAATATAATATTATCCACTCATTTATTATTTCAATGAATATCTATTACACTCCTATCATGGGTCAGATTCTGTGCTAAGAACTATAGATTATATAAAATGTAAAAGGCATTATCCCTGCTTTCAAGGAAATCTCTAAATATCAGTAAAGATTAGGCACATAGCCAGGCACGGTGGCTCATGCCTGTAATTCCAGCACTCTGGGAGGCCCAGGTGGATGGATCACTTAAGCTCATGAGTTTGAGATCAGCCTTAACAAGAGTGAGACCCCATCTCTAAAAAATAGCTGGGCATTGTGGTGGGTGCCTATAGTAACAGCTGGTTGGGAGGCTGAGGCAAGAGGATCACTTAAGCCCAAGAGTTTGAGGTTGCTGTGAGCTAGGATGCCATGACACTACCAGGGGCAAAAAAATAAGACTCAGTCTCAAAGAATAAAAAAAAAGTAAAATGATTAGGCACATGGAAAAATAAGGGGTTCAAAAGTACTGTGTCATGAGTAACTGGAGAGGCAAGGGCCATTCCTTAAATTTCTGAAGAGCACACCATGGTAATTATATCTGCCCCAGTATTTTAGGTGTTCCCTACTTTAAATAATTGCCAACTTTAAATTTAGCAACTTTTTCTAAATTCCTAGCAAATTATTTCAAAGTTGTTATTTCAAAATCATTTTTACCTTCATTTTGTATATTAGCCTTTTTCTTTATATTCAGATAAAGTTTTTTTCAATTTTTTTTTATTAAATCATAGCTGTGTACATTAATGCGATCATGGGGCACCAAACACTGGTTTTATAGACCATTTGACACATTTTCATCACACTGGTTAACATAGCCTTCCTGGCATTTTCTTAGTTATTGTGTTAAGACATTTACATT
>CAUYPK010135264.1:0-10939 GCA_963574355.1 Loris lydekkerianus
AACAGCTCAGAGGGGGACACAGCTAGGTTCAGGGTGGAAACAGCTCAGAGGAGGACACAGCTAGGTTCAGGGTGGAAACAGCTCAGAGGGGGACACAGCTAGGTTCAGGGTGGAAACAGCTCAGAGGGGGACACAGCTAGGTTCAGGGTGGAAACAGCTCAGAGGAGGACACAGCTAGGTTCAGGGTGGAAACAGCTCAGAGGGGGACACAGCTAGGTTCAGGGTGGAAACAGCTCAGAGGAGGACACAGCTAGGTTCAGGGTGGAAACAGCTTTCTTGCTGTTATCCAAGTTGCCACAGTAGGATGAAAGCTTCCTTTTCAGGGTAATTTTCACGTAGAAGTGATTTGGGATTTTGAGATAGTTAAAAGCATATGATTAAGCTGTTGCGCAGAGGGACGAGTGTGGATAATGACTGCTTATAGGGACTAGGGGCAGGGCTGACGGGTTGCTCAGGACGGCTGATGCTGAAGGTAGGCAGTCCTACAGAAGGGAGGCTGGGAGCCCCTGAGGTACCTGAGAGTGAAAGATGATGATGGACTTCAGACACCAAGAAACTTCATGGCACATGGCATACAGGCTGTGGCCACTGCATCTGTATGCCACGTGTGCCTGTCAGCCTTGGCCGGGGTGGACCATTGTCCTACCAGAGTCATCTCTGATCTTCTAAACAGGGTTTATTTACAGGGTGAACATATGGTTTTTGAATCACAAGCACAGGGATGACTTTGGGTACTAGCAGTACTATTTTACTGAAAATCTGGGGTTGAATAAGTAGTTCTTTAGAACACAAAACTAAATGGATTTTCTACAGTTACATTTAACATAAGAGGCAGTACAAAAATGTGTCCTGCTTCTACAGGATATAAATTGCATATAATACCATGATTTACATAACAGTGCTGTGAGATACCATCTTACTCAGAATGTCTGACGTTTTCCACAGTAAAGGCAAAAAAAAATACCGTTATTATGAGCAGTTAAGTTTCATCTCATTTCCAAATTCCTTTTAGTGGTAAGATTTCAGGACAATCCTTTCATTGAAGAAGTAAGAGAAGTTATAGGACTGTTCTGAATTCATCAAAAATGAAATTAGGCACATGTGCTTCAGCAACCTGAAAAAGAATTATTCATAGTGTTACAATTGAACAAATTCAGAGTTTTCCATATGAAAATTCGAGAAATGAAGATACCCTTTGGAGCAAGGTGAACCACAGGGAAGACTCACATGGGTGGACCACTCCTCGAAATAGCCACTTGCTGTTTCTCGTGTTCTCTGTACTAATGTCTCATTTCTATGCACACTAACATTTGAGAGGATGTTGTGCAACCCCCTCTGCCTCCAGATGTAAGCTCCTTTACTTTGATTAGTGTGGCATGTTCAGGCCTCTGGGAAGTACTAGGAGGTACACTCAAGTCACCTAACATGCTTTATTAACTGATGACCAGCTGAGAACAAAGTGGCAAGTCACAGGAGGTGGGTGGAGGGGTCAACGAGGAACTGAGGGGAGAAGGAGGAGGAAGAAGGTCTTCAAAGTTCCACATCCTTTAACTGTTCTTAAGTGAAGCTCTGAGGGGGCCAAATGGTAGAATACAGAACTAGGTGATCTTCAAATGCTGGAGATGAGTATTTTTTAGAATCAGAGTTTATTTTTTCTGATTATAAAGGTGTCACCTTTCCACCTTTAGAGGAAATTTAGCAACACAGAAGAATATAATAAATTATCTTCATCACTTAGAGAAAACAAAACCTGGTAACTCTTGTATTGAATTCTTACAGTTCACACACACACACAGTGTCAAAGTTGGGATCATATAATCTAATGTCCTTTACTCCCACTAAATCTTACATTATGAAACAGTAATTTTACTGTTTGGATTTTTGGCCCTTAAATCCAATGGTGGTCATCCTTATTACTTTTCCTGACAATTGCCTGTTATATCCTTTGCCATTTTTTTTTTCCTACTGCATGGTTCATCTTTTTCTTACTGAACTTGAAGATTTGAAGAACACACAGTAAATCAAGGAAACTAGGCCTTTGTTAATATTTGTCAATTTGTCTTTTTTTAAATTAAAAGATGTTTGACAGAAAATTACTTATGTACATGCAGCATTTATAAGTGATCAACTCTAAATCTTTTAGTTTCCTCTATAGAGGAAGTTCTAAGAGCTGATAACATTTGTCTAAAATTTCCAATTTATTTGTTTCATATTTCATGCTAAGCCTGTAATTAATTTTAACATAGACGATATAAAGGGAATGACTTGCTGCTTTTCAGTCACAAAATGAACTAGCTTATCTATTGATTAATATTTTTTTCTTTTAATTTGAGATGTTGCTTCTCCTTATATACAATTGTATACATAGGATTTATTTCTAGGCTACATATTTTGAGTCCATTGGTCCTTCTATTGAATTGCATACCAGTACCACACTATGTTGCTTTTTATAGTTTTATACTATTTTAATGATAACATGTTTTTAATATCTTCTTTTTTAAGAAGAAGTCCATATCTAAGTCCCACGAAATATTTAAAAATATTTTTGAAGTTAAAAAGTTACTTGAATTGTAACTCCAGGAAACCTATATGCTACAAAGAACTGTTATCTCTGTAATAGTCAAGTACCCTCATTCAGAAACATGGACTTTCAGATTTTACATTTCAAAATTTTATAGTTTATAGACTGTTCTTTCATATTTCTTGTAGAGGTTATTCCCAGCTATATTATTTCCTTATTACTGTGAATAAGTCCTTTTTCATGTTATATTTTTGCATTATTTGTCTATTTTGTACATTAGTCTATTTTGTATTCTGTAGGCAGCTTGTTTTCTCATGACTTTACTGGGTATTTAAGAAAGACAATTATTTCTCAAATAATACAGAGTTTATTTTTTCTTTTCTTCCTTCTTTTTTTTTTTTTTTTTTTTTTTTGAGACAGAGACTCACTCTATTCCCCAGGCTAAAGTACCATGGCATTAGCCTAGCTCACAGAAATCTCAAACTCCTGGGCTCAAGCGATTCTCTTGCCTCAGCCTCCGGAGTAGCTGGGAGGACAGGTACCTGCCACCATGCCCAGCTAGTTTTTCTATTTTTAGTAGAGATGGAGTCTCGCTCTCGCTTGGGCTGGTCCTGAACTCCTCTGACCTGACGCAATCCTCCTGTTTGTGCTTCCCAGAGTGCTGGGATTACACGCATGATTAAAGGCACCTGGCCACCTTCGGCTTTTGTTTAGAAAAATGTATCTTTAATTCCTAACCTAATTATTTAAAATCGTAAGTAATTTCCGGCATCTTTTGGAAGTCTTACATTTTAGCATCAAGCTCTTCATGTTGAGTTAAAACTTAAAGTGGAATTCCTTTCTTGCTAGTAAGAAAGGAAAAGGAAAGAATTTCTTAGAAGGTAAAAGGTAGTATGTCATTTTTGGTAACAGTGATTGTAGATAAGTTTAGGCGTGGTATGAACTTGATCAAACTTGCTGTGGGAACCAGGTCAATGGGCAGAGAAAGAATGAGGGACACATCAGAAATTCTCTCCTGGCCTGCCCATGTCACTTCACCCCTCCTGAGCCAGATGAGTTGCCGCCAGGAGGGTATGGTGGAGAGAGAGAAGAGGGATTCTGTGTTAACCTCTGCCCTCCTGCGCAAAACTCCACATGGTGGAGAAGAATATTCCGGAGATGTGGGGCAGAGCAGGGGCAAGCAGCTCAGAGGCATCCACTGTGAACAACCTACTAGGTCACTCGCAGTGAGTCCAGGGCCACTATTATCACTGTCTTTTTACAAACAGCTCATTGACACTGTTCTCTGCTATCTAGCACTTACCCTCCTGGGTAGCTTTGTGTACCGAACATAGTCCTCCAGGAACAAAAGGGCACCCACAACATCTGCAGGCATTTCAGGGATCTTCTGGCTGTAACAGAGAACAGTCTGGATCATTTAACTGCTTTGGACACAATAGGCCCTCGGTCAAAACACAGGAAGACTAAATATGTGAGGGCTTGCCAAATGCACTCAAAGAAGTAAAATCACAGAATGGCCTCTCCATTCCTATCTTGTCACCACCATGCTCACATACCTTCAGGAACCTACCCCACGGGATAAAATCTAAACTTCTCTGTGGAGTCCAGGGGCCTTCACCGTGTGCTCCCCTCCTGTGTGTCTGACTCATCTCCCTGTTCCCTGTTGGCACTTCATGGTTAACGCCTGGCAGGTTCCACGTTTCCCACCACTCCAATCTTTGCAGCTACACTTGCTGTGCAGACAAATAAACTCCTGGACATTTTTCAAGTCCCAACTTGGGCACTTGCTCCTCTGTGAAGTTCTCTCTTGTTCTGCTGGGCAGATGCCCTTTTCCTGTGCCCATTAGACCCAGTATCATTCTCCAAGCCTCTTAATTTTCAGTCGTGTGCCAGCTTCCCTTCTAGTGTATAAACTTGAGGGCCTGGGCCATGTCATCTTCTGTGTATCTCTAGCATCTGGGATTGTGCCTGAGTATTATATATCTGAAGGCGTCAAACACAGCATCTAACAATTCTATGTGAGATCTTAACAACTGTATTTGTTCATTCAACAACTGTATCACTGCGCTGGGTGTGGTGGCTCACGCTTGTAATTCGAGCATTCTGGGAGGCTGAGGTGGGTGGATTGCCCGAGCTCACAGGTTCTAGACCAGCCTAAGCAAGAGCGAGACCCCATCTCTAAAAAAATAGCTGGGCATTGTGGTGGGTGCCTGTAGTCCCAGCTACTCAGGAGGCTGAGACAAAAGAATCTCTTGAGCCCATGAGTTTGAGGTTACTGTGAGCTGTGATGCCATAGCACTCTACTGAGGATGACAAACGAGACTATCTCAAAACAAAAACAAAAACAAAAAACTGTGTCACCAAACACTGTCTTGGAGCTCAGACAGAAGAATCGCTTGAGCCCATGAGTTTGAGTTTACTGTGAGTAGTGATGCCATAGCCCTCTACTGAGGATGACAAATGAGACTCTTATATCAAAAAACAAAACAAAACAAAACAAAACTGTGTCACCAAACACTGTCTTGGGGCTGGGAATACAGCAAAGTGTATGAAGGTCTCTGGAGAGAACTCACATTCCTTCTTGTTTACATCAAAAGGAGATTTTACGTGTTAAAAACTATTTCCAATTCATGCACCAACTGGCACTTTCTAATTCACAAAGAATTTTAAGGTATTATTGATATGTTTTTCTGAAGAATTGTTGCCTTTGAGAAGGTTTAAGAGTGATTATATGAGGGGAAGTTGTCACTGCTCTCAAACTTGCCAAGTGTGACCAGGGTGGTATTTGCCTGGGGGGAGGGAAAGGAAGGCGTCCCCAGGCAGCTCGAGTTCCTATGCTAGTTTGATTGACTGAGTAAGTAGCAATGAGCTACAGCTAGACTCCTGTGTCCTCATAGTCATTCTCAGGATTGCTGATGACAAGCTGGACCAGAGCCACCCTTAAGCCTTTATAGTCAGTCATCAGTGAAGAAGGAGAGCAAGAAAGGCCTGCCCGTGCCTGACAGCAGGGGGCTCTAGTTGGGACAGCCAGGTGTGCGGAGGTTACTTTCCAATCACCCTCATGCATGTGAACTGCAACCCTTCGCCTCCTCTCCATGGTCCTGGGCCAGATGCGCTGGTTTTAGCTGTCCATTGCTTTACTTTACTGACTTCATTTTGTGATTATTACAATTCCATTTTTGAGACTTCTCTATCCTTTAGAGCTCTTTTATTTTTCTGTTAAAAAAATCTGCCTTTTATAAGTTGTCTTATAATTTTTTTTTAAAAAAGTAAAAACAAACAACAAACAAAATAGCCCAGCTTTTTGAAGCAAGTCTGACCACCTGTCCTAGAAAAACATCCAGTGTTTGTTGTTCAACTCATTGACTAAGAGGGGGAGGAAATCGGCCTGATCGCAGCTCATAGAAAAACATAATGTTGGGATTTAAAAGAAATGCCAAGTAAGTAGGAGCCACTGTATGCAAAGGATGTCCCCAGAGGGCCCAGAATGAAGGAGCATTATAACCCCTCTGCTCCAAAGGGAGCGCTGTGTTTGCAATCTTGTTCCAAGTTTGGGAGGCCAGAGTTGAAGATGGCCAATAACAGACTGGAACACCCAGAATAGGACCCCTCCTATGGTGAGCGGCCTCCAAACTACATGCAGCACATGAGGAACAGGTGGAAGGGGCTGATCTAAACCCTAAGAAGATCTACAGCAACAGCTGACGGCCCACGGGCCACATGAAGCAGTGTGAATTGTATTTGTTCCCATTTTATTTTTTACTTCAAAATAAGATATGTGCAGTGTGCATAGGAATTTGTTCATAGTTTTCTTTTTAAACTACAGTCCGGCCCTCCAACAGTCTGAGGGACAGTGAATTGGCCCCCTGTTTAAAAAGTTTGAGGGCGCCTGCCATAAAGGAAGGAGATTGCATTTACTGTTGTCATTTCAAAGTGTAGAAAAAAATTCAGTAAATATAATTTTTAGAAACATGAGTTCCTCATCATTGCAGTCAGGAATGAGAAAAATGCTCCCCCAGGCATCCTGCATTGCCATGGTGGCAGTAAATGCTTTCTGGTGGGGGTGCTCCAGCAGAGCTGTGACACCTGCATTGCCATGGTGGCAGTAAGCGCTTCCTGGTGGGGGTGCTCCAGCAGAGCTGTGGCGACTGCATTGCCATGGTGGCAGTAAGCGCTTCCTGGTGGGGGTGCTCCAGCAGAGCTGTGACGCCTGCATTGCCATGGTGGCAGTAAGCACTTCCTGGTGGGGGTGCTCCAGCAGAGCTGTGACGCCTGCATTGCCATGGTGGCAGTAAGCGCTTCCTGGTGGGGGTGCTCCAGCAGAGCTGTGACGCCTGCATTGCCATGGTGGCAGGACGCCTGCCAGGCATATCTTCCCAGCACATTCATGCACAGGGTGGGAGGCCAACTGAATGGCCTTTAAAATCATGTCCAGTTTAGGAGTCAGTAGTGTTTTGTGAGGTGTGAGGCCTTGGAAGATTGCTCTCATTAATTAGTCTTTAAGTTACACTGGCAAAAAATGACCAAGTGGTCATTTTCCAAATTTTGAAAGTGCACATATAACATGACAGAGAAATTTATTTAGTAAGGCTGACCCTTTAGGGAGTGGAGAGGGAGGCTGAGGACCCAGCCTTCTGTGCAAATGACTTTTTTTCCTCTATGCCAGAAAAACTACACTGGGGAGTGGGGGGCGGGGGGGTGGGAACTGACAGGAATTAAAGGTTCACAAGCTTTGTATCAAATAGTTTCTGTGCAATTTGTTTCAGTACGCTCAGGTCTTACCCGGCCGGATTTTGATACTGACACGTTCTCTGACTCCCACTGGTTTGTGGAGCCACTCTTGGCAGTGCCCCAGCAGAACACGGGGCTCCCAGAGCCCTGAGAGCTGGATCCCGGATGCAGAGGCACAGGACTGCACTTTCTTCCCCATGTGGTTATACATCATGGTTCTGATTCACTCTTGTAAAATGACTGTGAGTATAACTAAAGGAGGTGCCCCGGTGAAGGATGGGTGAAGGATGGGCACCAAGCAAGGAGATGCACCCTCACTTGCTTTACAGAGGAGGGCAAGCTACCATTTCCCACCTCAATTCAGACGGTTAAAGGAAAGTGACCTGCAAGGTTTAAGACACGTCCGTGACGTTCACTTCCACTTATCCCTGGTTGGGCTTCTGTACCTTGTACACTGCTCCACTGTGGAGCGGATGAACTGGCCGATCAGCGCCAGGAACTGCTCAGTGTACCGGGAGTGAAACTGCTTCAGCAGAGTGAGTAGTCCCAGGACAAGTGGTGGCCAATCTACAGGGTCAGCAGGCTTTCGGCAGACCATTCCTGGTAGGGAACAAATCATAATGTCAGGCGAAGTACTGACTTTGGCAGGATTCACTGAATACATATTAACTATGTGAATGACAAGATGTTTGGGGGCCTACATTCTTATCGGCCGATGATTATTTGGAAGAGATGACAAGTCTGGACTATATTTTGAATTAGCCAGGGGACTGATGGAACATTCTAGTAGGAGTCAAAATGATACACTGGTTACTAATTTTTATAATTATCATTACTGTTCCTTTTGGATTATTCAATCAACGTGTACAATTGCAGCAAATTTTAAAGATACAGATAAATGTAGTTGAGAAAATAAAAACCACCTATAACTGATGTCTGTTAACGGCAGCATGACATAATACATACCCTGAACACACTCTCTTAAGTGAAAACAATTAAAATGCTGGATAAAAGATTTTTAAAGTAGCTTTATACACAATGTTGAGCTTTATACACAAAAAGAATCTGCAGAGTTTCCTTGGAAGAAGGAAATTTAGTCATTGAGTGCCAAAGGCAACTTTTCTCACTAAAGATTTCTGCCAGTACCTAGGCGCCCACCACATACACCAGGGCTGGTGGGTTGGAACCCGGCCCCAGCCTGCTAAAACAATGACAACTATAACAACAACAACAACAACAAAAATACCAGGCGTTGTGGCGGGCACCAATAGTCCCAGCTACTTGGTAGGCTAAGGCAAGAGAATTGCTTAAGCCCAAGAGTTTGAGGTTGCTGTAAGCTATGATGCCACAGCACTCTACTGAGGGTGACACAGTGAGACTCTGTCTCAAAAAAAGAAAAAAAAAAGACGATTTCTGCCAAAATCTAGAGAACTTCACCTACTTGAATGGCTGCATGAGAAAGAGGAGACAGAGCTTAGGGTATTCAGAGGTACAATGTTGAAAAAGAACAGGGTTGAGAGACTCTAGCTGCCTGACTTCAAAGCTCTCTCTATAGTTAGAATAATCAGGACAGTGTTGGTATAAAGAGAGACAAGTAGATCAATAGAAAAGTCCTCACCATATGTGATCAATTGAATATACACAAATATGCCATACAATGTAATGGAGACTGAGACATCTTTTCAACAAATGGCACTGAAACCAGATAGTCTTACAGGGAAAAAATAAACCTTGACCCCTACTCACACCACACACAAAAAATTGAGATGGGCCACAGATTTCAAACTGAAAACTATAAAGCTTCTAGAAAAAGACCAAGGAGAAGATTTTATAACATTAGTGTAGGCAAAAATTTCTTAGGACATAGGAGTAATTATGAAGGAAAAAAATGGGTAAGTTGGACATAATCAATGCTAAAAACTTCTGCTCATTTAATTCACCAGTAAGGAAGTGAATAGAAAAGCTACAGTTTGTGGGAATATATTCACAATAGATGAATTTAACAAAGGACTTGTATCCATAGTATGTAAATAACTGTAATTTTTAGAAAAGCAAACAACCACATTTACAAACTGGGTAAAAGACTTGAGTAGACACTTCATAGGACAGGATATAAGGAATGGCCAATAAGTACAAGAGAAAATGCTCAGTACCAGTAACCATCAGGGAAAGGCAAACTAAAAGTACAAGGAGATTCCTTACATACCCATCAGAATGGCTAAAATTTAAAAAGACTGACATCACCACATTTTGGTAAGGATGTGGAATGTACACACATTCATTGTTATTGCTGGTGATTAATTACGACCATCACTTTGGAGAAAGGCCGGGCAGTTTCTTACCAAGACAGACCCTCAGATCCCATATCTGGCTTCTTGTGAATACTGGGAAATCACTTCCTTAAACCAAAGATACCTAAACAAGTTACCCTGAATTACCCATCCTAGACCTTAGCAATTCCGACTTACTGAATGTGTACCATGTAAGACACTTATAATACTCAGATCATGGAGAAATAATCTAATCCTAATAGGCTAATCCTAATCTAATCCTTCTCAGAATTGAGAAGTAATCCTTGTCAGGTGGAGAGCTAAAGTGACATAAACAACAAAACTTCCTCTACAAATAGAGCATCACAGAGCTTCTTTCATAAAGGACAGACTAAGCCTGGTGTGCCTTTCTTAAATCAGCACTGACAACAATGCTCATGAGGTTACATAAACATCTTTAGGATAGAAAAGCACATTAATGTTTCTTCCTCAGTCCCTCAATTTGGTTGTATTAACACATCAGTCTCATTTAAGAAAGGAATTGCAATCAGGTATAGATACTAGTACATTTCTAGGATACTTAAAGATTAGGTTTTGTTTAAAGATCTGGGGATTCCATGGAATAGCTCTTCACTTTCCAAACACAGTTGTATAATCCAGGTGCCCGACCCTAACCATAAGTACAATGAAAGAACTATTACCTTAGAACAAGAATAGTGGACAAATACTCATTCTTTGATGAAAATAAGATTATGTATTGACAATTCATCATTATAAAGAATCATATATTCTTGTTAATTGACAATATAGCAACAATAAAGAAAGGAATCTCTAAAGCTTGAGATGAATCTTTCCATTAATTGTAGGATGGCCCTTCAAGTTGATTTTGACCAATATATTTAGCACTTTTTGAGCACTCGCTTTGTCAGAGGGACTGTAAGTTGGCCATAATCATACAGGAGGTCAGTGCTGAAGCCCAAAGGCAAAGGCACTGTTCCCTTTCCTACTCCCAGTACTTATCAGCGATGCCCTCCTCTGCTTTCTGTGACAGTAAGAGATACTGCCATGGGAGCAGTGTCTAGAATGAGACAACAAAACATTCAAGAGATTATACATTTTTATCCTAAAGAAGCTGATGAAATAGGAATGGAAATACTTTACGGAAGAGGTAAGTTTTGGAATCTCTGATTAAGAAAAAATAATAGGGATTGGATTAAAGATGGCGGCTGAGTAACAACTTCCCTGCAACTGGGCACGGCGAGTCTAGGGAGACAGGACTCCAGACATCTCTGGCCGGTGGGATCTGCCTATGATCATCCCTTTGAGGATACAGGGAGCCAGCAAGGGACTTCTGGACCCCAGGAGGAGGACAAAAACAGTGGAAAACTGGCAAGTGGCTGCGTGTGTTCGATCGACC
>CAUYPK010135268.1:0-25675 GCA_963574355.1 Loris lydekkerianus
GCAGTGTATATATGTTGTTGAATATTGTCTGGGCAACACGTGGTCTTCTGGGGTATGAAATGTTAATCACGGTGCTGATACGACTGGAGGCCTCCGCTGGTTTCTCAAACCCCGAGTAGACACCCTGAATCTCTCTTCAGCCCTCTTAAAAGGCACTTTAAACTTGTAAACTTGCTGAGCAGAAGCTTTCCCAGGAAAGTGCTTGTTGCTGGAATCACTGCTGATGTGGCAATCCACTTACCCAGTGTGCCAAAACCAGTCTCACTCTGCCCCTGAGGGTTAGGGCTGTAAGGCGGCTCAGTCCCCACCTTTAGGCTACTCAGTCACTAGGTTACCAGCTCCCACCAGATTCTTGCTCTGCAACCCTGTGGGTGGAGCTTGCCTGGGAAGTTCTCTCCCAGTGGCTCCCTGTGGCCCACAGCCAAACACTATTAGCTCTGTCTGGCTCAGTGGCTCAGACTGGGGCCCCAGACAATGGCCAAAGTTCTCTGCACTTCTGCTCAAGCTGTCCCCAAGGCAGTTCAACTGAGTGCCAAGTCCAAAGACACCAAAACAGTTCGCAGGTAAGGCCTTTCTGGTTTGCAGTCTCGCTGCTACTGTACTTACAGTTGCCGACGGGTTTAGACCGATTGAACACACGCGACCACTTGCCAGTTTTCCACCGTTTTTGTCCTCCTCTTGGGGTCCAGAAGTCTCTTGCTGACTCCCTGTATCCTCACAGGGATGATTATAGGCAGATCCCACCAGCCAGAGATGCCTGGAGACCTATATCCCCAGACTCACGGTGCCCAGATGCAAGGAAGCTGTTACTCGGCTTCCATCTTGCTCTCTCCCATCAGAACTATGTCAGAATTTTAAAATATGAATAAGCTCAATACAACTAATACAAATACAGAGTGGCTTGTGCAATGTTAAAAAGTAGTATTAGGGGAGGGTGGCACCTGTGGCTCAAGGAGTAGGGCACCAGCCCCATATACTGGAGGTGGTGGGTTCAAACCTGGCCCCAACCAAAAAACTGCAAAAAAAAAAAAAAAAAAGTTGTATTAGGATGTGAATGGCTACGTTGGAATATTAGATACTTTACAGGCAACAGAGAAATATTTAAAGTATCCTGCTGACATTTAGAGGAGAATGTTTCAAATAGCAGAAATGGATAAAATGAAATGGAGTTGATATTTTATCACCTGGTATACTTCACTCGTTTCCTACAATGTGCACATTAACCCCCCTGCACATCCTTCATCTAGATACCCAATAGAAGTTTCACACGAGGCAAATGATGCTAGCTTGCCATTTGACACAGGCAAACTTGTAAATAACTTATAACTTGGCCTCCATCTATGTGATTGGGCAAAAGGGTAAATTCCTATTTAAAGAGTATGCTAAGGTTTGTATTAAATGTTCTGTTCAGAGTTAAATTTATAATAAAGTACAGCAATAAAAGCCTGAGCCCTATACAATGCTAATGCAAATAAAATGCTGTTTAAATTTTAGGGAAATAGTACATTGAAGGGTGGAAAATATAAATAGGAATTATAAAAATCTATAATGTTAATTGTTCATATACACTAAATATACATTTATAAATTCATATTAACATGTGAACAATGAATTGATATGCGTGTTGGTGGGAAAGAAATATCCAACCAGAAATGATGCTAGTACAAATTATCTTACTTGTCTTTTCTTTTGTAAAAAATAAATGAAAAAATATCCTTTTGCATTTGGTTCAGTCAGTGAATAAGTTAACAGCATAGGATTATTTCCAATATATGCTTTTATTTCCAGTTATAGGATAAACAAAGTAGGTGGAAGACTCCTCAGATTGCAATTCTGTCATAATTACTTCTATGTGCAAAAACACAGAAAAGGGTAGTCACACAGTTAGGCAGCTAATTGCGTTGAAAATACAATTGCATGCTCACCAGATAATCATGCCCCCAGGGTGTACACTTCTGTTTCAGAACTATTTTTAGGCCTTCAGGAACTTCAGCCACCTCTTGGCTCTTGGGAAACAAGGTAAAAATCCAGCTAACAAAATGTGACCTAGCATTTATTTCCAAGTTGCAACACTAATTTTGACTGAAAAATAACAGTGAGAAATGAAAAGTTTCAAAGCCAGCAACTATGAATGTGACAAATAGGAACACTCCTGCTATCAATTTTCTACATATAGAGGGAATAATTGTGTTTACATAAGGAGCTGATGTTCTTCACAGCAGGAAAACCGTTACCAAATCTTAAATTTGATAGAAAAATTTACTTTTTATTCTCATTTGTGTCAAAAATAAGATCATTTAAAAGATCCTAAGATTGCATTTGTTTAATCATTATTCTCACTAAAATAGATACATTGAGGTGTTAAGAATCTAAAGAATTCAGAAATGTTCTTCGCAGGCGAACCTTGAAATTTCTTTACATCTATGGCATGTTTATCATGGTTGTTCAAATTTTGTGTTCAATAATCAATTACGTTATAATATCCACTTTTCCTTTAAAATGTTCTCTCCATGTTATCCAACCTATTAAAAATTCTCAAATGTAACTCTTATTACCACACATATTAAAATGTAAAAAAAAATCTTTGTGCATATTGATGTTTAGAAAGAGGAAGTGAAGAAAACTGAGTTTAGCTTTTAAACAAATTTTCTTGTTATGAACAATTTGCCAGAAACAAAAACCTCACAAAGAATGAACAAAGATAAATACATTCAGAAAAGATGACTGTATGAAGCACAGTGGGCTGGCTTATCCACAGCATGAAAATGAACGTGAGAAGACCTACAAATTAGCTGAAACTATAGATACTCAACTGAAACGAATGGGCCAAGATCTCAAGGACATTATTGATTGCCTGAATGCATTTGGAAATCCTGTTAACCCTACTGACCTGCTCCAGCAGATCTGCAAAATTCTGAATGTGCATATAGACTCTATGCAGTGGATTGACTGGAATTCAGGCATGCTGCAAAGGGAGGTAGAAGAGCTAACACAGGTTTTCCAGGATAATCGTTACAAGAAGTAGAAATGCAATGTCAAGAATGCTTTTAACTGAATATCTTCAGCATATTGTTTTTGGATTATGTATTACCTACAAATCCTGATATTAAATAGAATAGTACTTACAGTTGCTGTTTAATCCTGGTTGCAATAAAGAATGCCTGCAGGTCTTTTTTCACTTCAATACTGTGCTATTGGTAATTATATTGTAGTTTTGCTTTTAATATTAGCAAACCAAAACTATAATATATTAGCCCCTTTATAACTAAGTAGAAATCTATTAGATTTGACCTTATGTATGTACTTTATATCAGACTCCTAGGTTCTATATCCTACCAACAATACACATCGTCCTAGGGCAATGTTTACAAAAATTACATGCCAACTGGTCTTTACTGTATGCCTCTTACTTACATTATTGTATAGTGCTAGATATTGTGAAGGCTCTTCTCCTCACTGTAACTTACTGCCCGGTTTGATATACAATTAATTCCTATCTGTATAAAAACAATTTAGATAATACAAAGAAGTGTTATGAATTTTAGAAAGTGGGTTGCAAGAAATTCAGAAAAGGGAGGAAAAGTTAGGGTGAATTTGGGAGTTATGTTATTTTTAAAAGGATAAGATTCAAGGAATTCAGTTAATTTTGATGTATGGATATCCTGGTTTTATTTGGTTTCAGCATATGATTTGTTTATTTTAGTGTATTTGTTTTTAAAGAAAAAGCTTTGCTCTTAGCTTCGGAACAGTCTCATCTTTTGTGTTTCATGCTTCACCGAAGTCACAAATAAAGGTGATGCTCTAAAAAATAATAAAAGTATAACATTAAAACTTAAAAAAAATTATAAGATAACATCATGAGCAACTATCTACCTACAAATTGGCCAACCCAAATAAAATGAAAAAATGAAAATAAAAATCTGTCCTTATTTTTTTCTTTTCTTTCTTTCTTTTTCTTTTTTTCTTTTCTCGAAAACATTTCCTTCAGTATAAACAATTAACATATATAAGGATGAAGCAGGGGGAAAACAAAGAAAAACATTTTATCTTCATCTCTTTCCTTCTAATTTACTGCATAGGTATAAAAAGTTGTGATAGCTGAAGCTATTCAGCAATGTTCCTGATAAAGGATTTTGTATAGAAAAGGCCTTTACTTGGCATAGTGTTATTATGAAAATGGGGATTCAAGAATGAAGGCAAAGGGGAATCATAAATAGACTTATGTATTAATATTTTCAGATATTATTTATGCAATAAAATTAGCCAAGTAAGTTACCTTACTTGATTCAAATAGAAAGTTTTAATTCATTTAATGCCTTGTGATGTTTGCGCCAATAATTTATATTGGCCAATAATTAACATAACACAATGCATATGATTTCACAGAACAACATGATATGATATAAAATTTGCTAATATTGCTGAACCCATTAATGAAAATGAACTAAAAAAAGACTAATTGTGAGCTGTACGGTTTAAATCTCTAAAAGTCACAAAATTTATTTTCTGTAATTATGAGTAGGATGTGTGCATTGGTTTTATTTCTTTGAATGCTTCCTCTCCCTTTTTCTTTGTCTTTCTTTTACTCTGCTTTCTTAATTGTTCATTCATCCCATCATTAGTACGGCAGTGACCTTGAGTATCACCTCAGTATGTAATATTAACATAACCCAGTGATTTGCAAATTAGGCAGCGTACAGAAATTTGTAACAGCTCTCAGAACAGCACAAGTGTGATTCACGTCTCTTTTAATCAAAACATCTGATAACAGGATTCATTTGTAGGTTGATCTTTTATATATTGCCCACAGATCTACATTAAGCATATTTTGTTTTAAAACCAAAACAATTAGACAGAAAATCCTGATTTTAAAATATTTATCATCTTAATTTTTTTGCAGTGTAGATGCCAATTGATGATTTACAAATTATTTTCACATTTTAATCTCTTGGAATGGCCATACTCATGACTGGCTTGTATAGGATCAGGCATGCTTAACAACCAGAGGCCTGGATGCCAAGTGAGGAATCTATTTTCTAAACAGATGCCAAAGCCTGTGTGCCACATATATTCACAATTGCCAAGCAGCCTTTCTAAATGACTTGTAATTCCTCAGCAGATTATGTTTCTAATTTATAAGGAATTTGCTTAATAGCTATGGATCTTTGTCAAACTTTTCATTTGTCAAGCATGAAATTAATTCAGAGATTATTCTGTGTAGTTCTGAGAGCATCTCCTTATTATTCACTGTGTCCTGAGGCTCAATGTGTTCATTTCCTAATCCTTGTTAATCTGTCACTTGGTAATGTTGAAGTAAAGGAGTTGACATTGGCAAAAGCAGTATTAAAATGCTCATTTCTGCATATACTATTTCTCTTCTCAACTTGATAATCTCAGAATAAATGTCATTATTTCCAAGTGTTGTACACAAAAGAAGTTTAAATCTTTTGTTGTTATACATAGACAGTATCTTCCAAAGATTCACACAAATACTTTAAATGATAGAACATCGCAGATTACAACAAGACTATATAGGTATAATTTATTCCCTTTGGTCACAGATCAACAGTTAAGGAAACAAAGAATTTGGGTCACATTTAGGTGTGTAATATTGGAGTAATCACATTTGAAATGATTGTCTAAATATAGAATATTTCTAATAGAAATGTACTTAATTTGATATAAAAATCCTGATGATGAAAATCAGATAAAATTCAATACCTAGTATAAGGTTAAGAGACAGCAAAGACTGCTGTGCTAAGAATTGGTATGAAGGATTTCTTAAGCATGAAGTTTTATATCAGCTTGAATTTTATAATCTAATGTGGAAACATCACTTCTATTCATTAAATTTTGATGAAATCCAATTTATTTATTTAGTTTCATTTTTTTTGCATGTGCTATTAGGGTATATTTTTAAAAACATTAAGGTTGTAATGATTTTCTCCCAAATTCCTTCGAAAGGTTTTATATTATCAGCTTATAAATAGAGGCATTCTGGTACCCTTTAATCTACAGTTCCACTTTCTGTGGTTTCAGTTACCCACAGTCAACTATAGTCCAAAAATAGGTGAGTATAGTACAATAAGATATTTTAAGGGAGAGAAAGAGACCACAAACACCTTACTTTCATCTCAGTATATTGTTAAAATTGTTCTATGTTATTATTAATATTTGTTATTGTCGTTGATGTTGTTAATGCCTAATTTATAAATTAAGCTTTTCACAGGTATGTATTGTAAAGGAAAAAAAAAAAAAAAAAAGGTCACAGTATATTTAAGCATAGGGTTCACTCCCTGTCACAGTTTTAAGAGTTCACTGGGGGTCTTGCAAAGTATCCCTTGATGGAAAGGGGGTACTATTGTTTTTGGTACTTTTTGAATGGTTTTTTTTTTTTTTTAATGTGGTGTAGGAATCCCAATCTTATTCTTTTGAATGGATATATTCAGTTTCATTTGAACCATTTGTTGAAAAGACTATTATTTTCCAACTAGATGATCTTAGTATCCTTGTGGAAATTCAACTAACCAGTGACAGCAAGAGTTTATTTCTGGGCTTTCAAATCTACTCCATTGGTCTGCATGGCCTGCTGTATTAAGTACCACACTATTATGATTGTTACTGTTTTATAGCACATTTTGAGATTACAGTGTATGCATTCTCCAACTCATTTTCTTTGCTTTCTCAACATTGTTTTTCTGATTTTTGAAATTCCATATGAACTTGGTGGTGAGTTTTCCAATTTCTTCAAAAAACACCATTGTGATTTTGAAAGAGATTGCATTGATGCTGTATTTCATTGAGTAATAACGCAATGCTAACTATATTAAGTCTGTGGATCTATGGACATGGGGTATTCTTCATTTTAATGTATTCATATTCACGGAAAATATTGGTTTGTCCTTCTGTTTTCTTAGTTGCCAGCCTCATAGAATGACTTAGGAAGTATTCCCTTACCTTTTGTTCTTTGATAGAGCTTGAGAATAGTTGTGTGAATTCTTCTTCAAATGTTTGGTATAATTCACTGGTGAAACTCTCTGGTCCTGAGGATTTTCTGTGCTGGGATTTCATGTTTTGTTTGGTTTGCTTTGCTTTTAGAATCTCTTCTCTTCTCTTGAGTGGCACAATTATGACACCAGATGGGAAACAAAGTGGTATTAAAAGAACACCGCTGGCTTTGGTGTTAAAGCAAACCCAAGTTCAAAACTTTGTGCCCTGACATACATTTCTTTAAAATTGACAAATCCAGCCTGATTAACAGCAAGATCCCATCTCTACTAAAAATAGGCTTGGTGCCTGTGGCTCAAGTGGCTAAGGCACCAGCCACATACACCTGAAAAATTAAGATCATAATAAAAGATGAGGCTTGGAGCCCATAGCTCAGTGAGTAGGGCACTGGCCACAAACACCAAAAGCGGTGGGTTCGAGCTCAGCCCAGGCCTGCTAAACAACAATGACAACTGCAACCAAAAAATAGCCGGGCATTGTGGCAGGCGTCTGTAGTCCCAGCTACTTGGGAGGCAGAGGCAGGAGTATGGCTTGAGCCCAGGAGTTGGGCGACAGCTTGAGGCTTAGTCTCAAAATAAATAAATAAATAAATAAATAAATAAATAAATAAATAAATAAATAAAATAAAAATAGAAAAACTAGCTGGGCATTGTGGATGGTGCCTGTAGACCCAGACTCTTCAATCAAGTTTTCTCTATCCTTGCACCCCCAACCCCACCTCTGGTAACCACCATTTTATTCTCTACTTCTATGAGTTTGACTTTTTCCACTACTAATTCAATTCTCTGATTTGCTACAGTTATGTTGAGGTTTTCCACTTTTTACTTAAATAATTTATGTGTTTCTAGATTTGTTCATTTTATTATCTAACTTGCTAATGTACAATTGTTCAGAATATTTTTTTCCATTCTTTTCCTTCTATAAAGTCAGTAGTATTGTCTTCTTATTCACTCCTAATTTTTATAGCTGAAGACTTGTTTGCTGGTTGGTCAATTGAGTACACCTTTGGGAATTTTGACAAAATTTTAGAAAACTAATTTGACTTTCATGATTTTATCTATTGTTTTTCTATTTTCTATTTTATTCATCTCCATTTTTTGTGCTTTTTTCCTTCAGCCTTATAACTTTAGATTTAAGTTTCTTTTCTTTTTTCTAACTTATTATGGTAACTGTTAGATCATTGATTTGAGTTCTGTCTTCTTTTTAATGTAGGTTTTATAATACATTTCTCTGAGTACTGGCTTACTTGAGAACCATACATTGTGGGATATTTTACTTTTATTTTTATTTTCACTTGTCTCTAGCATTTTGTAATTCCCCTTGGGCTATTGGTTGAATTGCACTCCCTTCTAAAAAGTATACATATATAGAAGTTCTAACACTGAGAATTTCAGAATAAGACTGTATTTGAGGACAAGGCCTTCAAAGAGGTAATTAAGTTAAAATGAGGCTCTGAGGGTGGGCCCTAATCCAATCTGACCAATATCCCTGTCCACAGAGGAAACTGAGGCACAGAGAGACATTAAGAGAACAGTTACAAAAAGAAAACAGCATGGGAAAACATAGCAAGAAGGATGTCATTTGCAATCCAAGACAGGGCTCTGAAGAAGTTAGATGCTGACACCTTGGCCTTAGACTTCTAACTCTCAAAAATGCAATAATAATAATAGTTATTATTATTATTTAAAAAAAAGCTTCTGACATTTATGCCACTTACTCTGTGGCATTTTGGATGATAACCTGTTGTGTTTGGAGGTACAGTGGTCCTAGTTAACTACCTGCTCCAGGCAGACTTTTCCCCGTTGGTCCAATTTGCATCAAAGATGAGTCTTAGGCACTGTCTGCTGTTTAAGCATTTTTTTTCTTACAAGATAGACAGCAAGAGCAGGCTGGTGGCATGAGCCACATACAGTTAAATGTCAGATGAGGGAATGACCAGAAGAGACTCCATCTGGAGACTATTCTCTGAGTCAGTGTAATTCTTTCCCTTTCCTTGCACCTGTATTCAGTCCAGACTAGATAATCTGGGTTTTCTTTCTGGAAGGCAGTTTTAGCTATTCTCATAAGCTTTGTTTTAAGGTGCATGAAAGTTTCATTTGTGCTGAAATGATCTTGTCTCCAGGGAAACCAGGGTTTCGAGTCCTGTTGTTATAGAAACAGGGTAATCCCCAGGCCATGGTGGAAATCTCCAAGCCAGGTTGCATCATATTGCTAAGTGACAGGCAATATAGTCCCTACAAGACGTTCAAGATAGGTCCTGCAAGATGTTCAAGTAGGCCTTTCGTCCATCATCCATCTTACAGCCACAATTTATTTTCACGGCATACTACACAGCCTTAACAAACTGGTATTCCTCATGATTTTTTCTTTGAACCATTGGCTGTTTGTATATTGTTTAATTTCTGCCACTTGTTAGTTTTCCAGTATTCTTTCTGTGATTGGTTTCTAATTTTATTCCATTGTCAGCGAAGAAAACTTTTTTGTATAAATTAAATCTCTTTAAATTTACAGTGACATGTTTTTTTCACCTAACATATGGTCTGTTCTGGAGAATGTTTCTGTTCACTTGAGCAAAATGCCTGTTCCGCCCTTGCTGAGTGGAGTGCTCTCTATCTGCGTCGTGAAGGTCTAATTGATGTAGAGAGCCATTCAGATCTCATGTTTCCTGCTGCATGATTCTCTCTTTGTCTTGGGGTTTTGATACTTTGACTTAATTAGGGATTTTTGAATTAATTCTTTTAGGAGATTATTAAGCTTCTTATAAGTATATTTATGACTTTCATCAGTTTGGGGAAATTATTGGTCCTTATTTGCTGTGCATAGGGAATAATGCATATATCGGTATGCTCTCCTATATTTAGAATATCATATATATGTTAGTATTCTTAGTGATGTCTCTCACATGCTTATGTTTAATTTTTTTTCTTTCTGCTCAGACTCTCTCCCTCCTTCGGGATTGATATCATTATTTGTTGAGAGCTTCAATCATACATACTTGTGCACAGTGGCTTTCCAGACTATTTTTTTCTGTTCTAGTATATGACTATTTTCTTTGTAGTAAGCCTGTAACCCTACATGTACTGTTTTAAATATCTGAATTTTAAAACATGTGTGTTTATCTTTTCAAACCTTTAGATTGATGCCCTGGGGGAGTTAAGTATATCTGAGGAGTTTTAAACAAGGGCAAGTGGGCAGTGTCTTTATTGGCTCTCTCAAGGGACAATCAGACTGAACAAAACTCACAATGGTAAATTTTGCAGAAAAAAGAGATAACTTGCCTACCCTGACAACAGACAATGTAGGATGCAGGCTTTCCGGGTGAGGAATGGGGAGCAGGATCAGGAAGCATGTTGCTTCCTTTGCCAGACTCTAGCAGCCTCTTTCTTCATTAGGCACTCCCCATTTGCTGTGTCAACCAGATTCTGGAGTCCTGTATAGTTTATTCTGACAATGTTTTCCCTAATTAATAGTTGTTTTAGTGGCAGGAAAAACTTCTGGAAAATCCTACTTTGCAATTTTCTGTGACATTCATCGTAAGGTTATTTGTAAGCAGTAATGTTGCAAGACATTGTTTGGTCACACTCTTGGGCAGTGTGTAAATTAGTGGAGAGGATGTGGAATTTGATACCTGACAGCTTTCACTTGAGTCTCATACCTCTCAGGAAAGACTACTTCTCTGACAAACTTCCTTAATTCTTAGAATATCTTTCCTTTTTCCATCTATCCATCTCTCTAATGTTTGTCCTAATCACCATGAATTTAATTGTAAGACAAATAGAAAAATAGTTGAGTAATAAACAAAATGGCACTATATGTACAGAATTATTTTAATAGCAATGAAAAGTGATTTTTAAATATTTTAGGTCAAATTCCATTAGTCTCACTGTACAGATGGAGAGTACTTTTTCTTACAATTGAAAGAAATGTTTATGCTTGGTCTTGCTTGAAATGCAGACAAGGAATCTAAAATATACATAGTATTAAATTATCAAATAAAAAATAGAGTTTTGTTTTGTTCTCCCTGGGTCTTTTTAAGCTATAAATCCTATTCATGACAATGTTTGTATAATTCATATGTTCATTCACACAATTAGCAATTAGGGATTTTTTGTGTGAATTCCCTTTCCATCTTAACTATTTTAATCTGTCTGTCATCCTCTACTTTGATCTTCCTCTTTCTCTCCTGACTCCAATTATAGCAATAACTTCCTTCAGAAAATGGCTTTCAAAAGGATCAAGATTTTTGACTAGTCCTAAAATTTCTGGATGAGTTAATTGAAAATATTTAATAAGAGTATTAAGTGTTAAGATCATGGTAATATCACTGAGTATGTAGAGATTATATAACTGACTCAAGAGATAATTATATAAATTCATCCCACCTCTTTTCTCCTTTTTTAGTCGTGAAACATTCACAAAGAAAAAAGTAAATTAAAAGAAAAAGTAATGGGAGGAAAGCATAAGTATTCAGAGTATACACTCCTTTAAGCCTAATGCCAAACACCTCCAGGCAGTATTACACCTTTTAAAATGGCCCTAAGGTTTTAAAAAACAGATGTCTCTACTTTTGAAAATGAGACAAGCAACACTTTTTTTTTTTCTTGCTTAACTATGTCCTCAAACATAAAGGGATCGTATATTAAATAAAACATTCTATATTATCTTTCAGCAGAACTTTAATAACTCCCCATTTATTTATACATGGATTAAGCTTGAGTTATTCAGATCACAAACCACTAAGGTGTAGTCTTGAATAGTATTTTTTGTTGAAGGAATTGCTTAAGAATATGGGCCAATGGGAATCACAATGAAGAATGCGACTGCTGGCAGCCTAGGAATCAAATCATTAACTTTCTCTTTTAGTTTTTCTTTTTTGCCTTTGCTTAAAGAACCATTACTATATTAAACGTCTTTAGGGCCAGTCTTTATGTCTGACTGCCTTTCTTCCTTGCTTGCTACCTTTCCTCTTTTCTCCTCCCTGCTTACTCTTTCTTTTTTTCTCCTTTCCTTTCCTTTCTCTTTTTTTCTTTCTTTCTTTTCTCTCTCTCTCTCTCTTTTCTTCCTCACACAGTACCTCTCAGACAGTAAGTACAAAATGATTATTTATTAATTATAAATAAATTACATGATTACATACTAAATTATGCCATCTATGTCTCTCCCCAGTATAACAACAAGGTAGCTACCGCAGATAGGCAATAAGTAATCAAATGTATTTACAATATAGTATCAAATAAGAACTCTTCATTTTTTGGTCTCATTGGCTTTTGTCTCATAATGTATATCCTATCCGAGTCTCCTTGGTAAAGAAAGATCACATATTCTCCAAATACTGGGTTTCTTTTCACTTGTAAAGAGTCAACTAGAGGAAAAGGAAGAATTAATAAGTCTTTAATCATTTGGGAACTTATTGCCCTTCAATGCAGATCAGAAACTCTCCATTGCTCAGTGCTAGGAGATATAATGAAGGTCATGAGAAGAAAAACATCAAGCTGAATTCTGAGTACCTGAGTAGAAGTGTTTGAGAGTCTTGCAGATAAGGCTTGTTAATTAAGTTTAAGCTAAAATAGCTGGGGTTGAGTTAGGATGCAATCATATGAACATTCCACTTTTCTGCCTGGAATATAATGGTAATAGCTGGAACTTGCCATTTGATAGTAATGATGAAACCTTGAGTATGGAAGCCACTCATAGAAGTTATAAAGCAGATAATCAGAGCCTGAAATTCCAATAATGTCTTTGAGCTGCCACGACCACCCTGTTCTTCCCCTTTAATATTTTTGACATGTGAGAGAAAAATAAACTTTTAGGAAAAAAGTAGCTGGCATTACTTTGAGTCTCAGTGACTGAAAGCTGAACACAGGTCATATCTGAGGTAACTAGTAGAGTAGGAAGAAGACTGAAAAGTCTCTTAGTAGATTGGGTACATAAATGTACTCAACTATTTCCAAAAGTATAGTATGGAATTATGTTAGTAGCTCACAAAGTGGTAACTAAAAGAAAGATATGATCTGTCACTGCATAGGTCTGAGATGTGTGTGGGTCAGGAGATTCTCTTGTAGCCAAGATCATAAGAGCTCATTTTAGAGTATGGAGCCCTGGGGCCTTCACTTTTACTATTTTCCTCCTTCTGCCTTTTAGCTTGTCACCAGCCAAGTTGGTCACAGTTCTTTCTTTACCCACCTTTGCTGCTTCCCATCACTTCCCTGGTGAATCTTAGCTTTCTTTCCTGAACAATATTTTCCAAACATAAGTGTCTGTTTGCTATTCTGGTTTCCCTCCATGGAGGAGGCACATGCTGTGTCATCTTGCTTGTAAAACTTTGTTAGTCCCCAACCATGTATTTTAGAGTTTGAATTTTTCTATCAGAATTTGTGCTTTTCTGTTTGTTCATTTAAATCAAAATTGATTTCCTTCTCTCTGCATCTCTAGATTGGCAAATATATTACAGTAACAAGTGATGAAATTTATTGACTTGTATGTCAAGCTAAAGTAACTTGTATATAATTGAAGTCACAATTGACTTTTAAATCGTATTTTAAACCTTTTTAACGATCAAATTATCTAATCTTTCTCCAACATATGACACGTTGACAACTCTTTCTTTGAAGCATTCTCCTTTTTGGGCATTTGCAATACTCTTCTTTTGAGATTCCTTTACCTACTTGGAGGGCTTAAATTTATATTGAGATTCACCATTTTTTGAGGTTAGTGTTGCTTGAGCTCCCACATGACTTCTTTACTCTCTTTACTGTATTCTTCCTTGGAAATGACATCCATTTGGATGGCTTCAACTACTACCTTTATATGGTTGATTTTCAAAATTCACCCCTCCAAACCAGACCTTGATTTGAGATTCATTGTTACTTAATATGGCATTTTATAATTGTTATCTCTAGCTACTTGGCATACAAATATCTTAAACACAATCCAAAATTTCTATATCTATATTTGCATATCAAGCTATTTCTATTTTTTGATATTTTTTTCTTATTTTCTTATTCCTTTAACAAGTATGTACATAATTCCATTTTCCTGTCCAACTTCTTATCATAGTGAATGACATCACCATCTGCAAACTTTTCAAGGTAGACACACCGTAAGTATCTGTGACCCAGTTCTCTGTGCAAAAATCCTCAGTATCTAGTTAGTTGCTGTTTATTAAAATTCTATTTACAAATATATCTGGATTCAGTTCTCTATTCTCCAAAATCATTTCCATTATCTTTTCCCCTCAATTCTCAAATATTTAAAATAGATTTCTCTGCATGTAAATCTATTTCAGTATCAATGTCTACATATATATGTATAACTCTCAAAACATCTCTCTCTCTCTCTCTCTCTTTCTCTCTCTCTCTCTCTCTCCCTCTTCTCCTAACTGTGCCTGGACAGAACCACATATTTAAAAAATGACATTTTTCTATAACTTCAGTCTTTATGTTTTATGGAAAGAATTATCAGATACATGTCCATATCATATATTTTCCCTCCAATTGTGTTTGTACATTTACCTATTTTAAAAGTATTTTCTGCATCAAAATAATTATAATATAAATCCAATAGACAATCTCATACATACCCACATTAGTGACAATCTCAAACCAATTCAAGGTGGAGGCTGAGGAAGTGAGGAAGATGAGAGGAGGTTGGGGGAGGAGGGGTTACAGTGTATGGCACACTTCTTGGGGGCTGGACATAAGTGTAAGAGTAACTTTACTTAATTAATGCAAACAGAGTAATCTAATTCTTTGTACCCCCAATGAAACTGAAACATTAAAAAAGAAATTATTGCATTTATTTCTTTTATTAGATAATTCTTGTTTATTTTCCTAGAATCTTAGATTTTGCACTCATTTAGTTAGCCTTGAGTTGTAGGAGAAGCGCATTCTGTTTTGTGAACAGGTAAACTAGTAAAGTTTATAGAAGAGTAGAGATTCTTTTCTTCCAGAATCAGGAAAAGCTTCCTTCACATCTAAGGCTTACAGCTACTGAAAGTAGTCTGGGGGATGTGAGCATTTTTTATCAGTAGCTCCTTGTCCATGAAAGCAGGAATAATGACACTTTTTAAACTCTTGAATTTATGGTACTTAGCAACGTATCGGTAAACAATGATAAATAATTGTGTTAAAGGAAGACTTTATAATGACATTTATGCTTAATCTCATTAATAGGAGAAAGTGTACTGGGAAAAATCATAGGAGCTGATCTCTTATACTAGTATGCATTCATTTTACTCTCAGTAAGAGTCCATTAATAGGTATTAGCTGAGAATTATTAAAATAGAAATAAAAAGAATTTTTAGCATTTAGGGAAATTATTCTGCCATTTTGTTTAAAATAAACCCCATTACTAAATAGAAGAGCTAAAAGTTAAACTTGGTTTCAGGCTAAATATATCAAATCACCGATGTTTTCATTTTCCCTAATGCCTCTGGCCAACATTGTTGATTTTCAACTAATAATACATTGTGAGGTTTCATATTATTGCAGAACACCTGTTCTTTAAGCAGAGGATGATAATGTCGTATGAAGAAATGGACTTTCTTCTGCTGGTGTAGTAAACATAGTACTTTCCATGTTACAATGTCACTGGATACTTATAAGTGTGAGAATCTGCTTGCTATTTTACCAAAATAAAAAATAGTAAGCATTTATTATTAAGGTAGATATTTGTTATCTGTTGAGCTGACATCAAATAACAATGTTTATGAAACCTTTATGACTAACATTTAGTCTTTAATATACGTTTGCCAGTTGAGTTTTGACAAAAGTTAGATTTCATTTGTCCTGTTCGTCTATTGAACAGCAATGTAATGTCTTCACTCAATCATGTGTACAAGTACACACCTGAATCAAAACTTAGAACTGTAAGTACAAATAAATTAAAGCAAAGGAAAAGGAACAGTAGACTAGAATTTGCAGATTTTTACTTTGCATTTAAAACTAGCTTCTCTGATAAATCTGCAAAGCAACAAAAGGCAAGGTAAAGACGGCGATTTGTGCAGCTGTTTTAGTAGCTCCTTAATCACATTCATTCCTCATTTACAGTAATTCACATGTGGATAGCGTTGAAATTTACATGGTGGATGAGGAGATGTTCTGTAGCTTTTTACGTAACAAATATCTAATACGAATTGGAGAAATTTCCAAAAAATGTAATTCTTTGTTCTAACAAAAGATTGAGTAGACACAATAGTTTCACAGACTTCACATGGTACTTCCAATACATGGTATGTAGTAAGGTAAAAGTGTTTTTAATTCAGGCTTCTTAATTTAGCAATGTATTATATATTTTATTTTAAAAATGAATATAATGAAGAAATATTTCTAATTATTACAGTATTACTTCACATTGCATGTAACACATCAGATTTAATGTATATGGTATGCTATGCAAAAAAATAATATTGTGCATTTAATGTTGTTGCATTTATCATTTATATACTAGTTTTGAAACTTGTGCTTAAATGCATTATCTCAAAGTTTATTCAGCCATAGACCTTATAGGATTAATATTCTCCCCTTTCTCCTGACACATGTGTAGTCTTTATTGGGTCCAATGCTAGGCAAGCACTTTTGGTTTGCACAGAGGGTAATTACCAGGATTCACCATAGGTGGTTTGTGAACCTAAAAAAAATAAAAGGACATAGTTGAAACTGATTGAGGGTCAGGCTCATGGGGAAGGAGAATCACAAAATCCAAAGCACTACAGTGATGCTATTTGCCATTTCAGAACTAGACAAAGTTTTTCCCCATTCCAGCATGCATTGCTGATGATTTAGCTATCCTGAGATTTTCTACGATGGCTACCATCAATTTAAAATTTCTGCTTGTATGGGAGTTCTGGACACTGTCCTCTCTGTGGGTGACATTCTCTTGTTCCTCCTCCAAGTTCTTACTCTTATTTCCATTCAGACTGCTCCAAAAGAATGTTCCCTTCATTTAACCTTTCATTATCTAATTTTAAGATACTCAAATAGGCAGTACTCTGATGCCAGGCTACTTCATAGTCCTCTGGGGATGTTAAATAGAGCTGCTTTGGGCTAACAGACCCAATCCTATTTCAGTCATCTGTGACCAAATGGGATAAAGTACTCCACTTTTTTTTTTTTTTTTCATATTGAGCACATGCTCATTCAGCTTCCTTGGTTGTATACTTTTTTTTTTTTTTTTAGCAATAACGCTTGTGCGCTCATTTGAAAATGCTCCCATCTCAAAGACCCATGACAGTATGCTACTTCTATGGGTGGTCCCCACCTAGTCTGACCTAACCAGTCACATGAGATGTGGCTATCTCTTACCATCCCACACAGTTCACAACAGTTGCATTATATGTAAGAAAGCATATTTAACTATGATAAGTTGGCATTAAAAAAAACTATAGATTTATATTATATAAAGACTTTAACATTCTGCAATACTCTATTATATAAAAACTGCAACATTCTGCAATGCTACAAATGAAGTAAGATTTTTATCCTTTGAAATAAGAAAGACTTCCAAGGCAAAATTTATTTTGAGACACCTATATACTATAACAAAGGAAAGATACTAAGCTTATAAGAAGGAAATATTAATTTTTTTTTTTTTTTTTTTTGCAGTTTTTGGCCGGGGCTGGGTTTGAACCTGCCACCCTCCAGCATATGGGGCCAGCGCTCTACTCCTTTGAGGCATAGGCGCCGCCCAGGTAATCTAAAAATTTTCAATGGAATACATAAATTTTATTGCCAAAGCAAAAGTGAGAAGCAAAGTTTTGTTATAATCAAAGTCATAAGTATAGATCTATATTTATTTATATGTGGGAGAAAACACTGAAAAGCATTATTAATGTGTATGTTGGGGATTTCTGAAAATAAACCTAAATAAGTAACATAATAGTGTGACTTAAATGCCAGAAAAGGTATTCCTATATCAATCCTCCCATGAGCAGTATAGCTGGTGGTGGTAGGTAGAGGAAATTGTTACTTTTACAATGACTGATTTTTTTAAAAGATAGCTACACTATGCTGTTCAGTCTGGTTTCCAGTTTCTGGCCGAGGGTTATGTTTCTATCTCAGCTTCCAAAATTACAGGGATTACAGGCATGAGACACCACTCTTGGCTATGATTGATTTTTTTTTCAATTTCATAATATTCTTGCAATATTGTTTAAATGTTTTCCTAAGATTATTGCATTTGTACTGCTTGAGTCAACATTGTATGTATGTCATGAACATGTGGGACACTTATAATTTGACTGGAGTAGTGCAAAAACAATTTATGTTACAAAAATATTTGTACAATATTGCAAGAATATTATGAAATTGAAAAAAAAGTACCTATCAACTCATCAATGGATTAGTAAACTGTGGTATCTGTATACTATGGAATACTATTTAGCCATAAAATTTTGGAGACTTTGCATCTTTTGTATTAACCTGGATGGAGTTGAAGAACATTCTTCTTTGTAGAGTATCTCAAGAATGGAGAAACAAGTATTCAATGTTTACAATAGTAATATGAAACCAATAGATTAAAAACTACACCCCTACATGAGAGAAAAACACAATTAAATTCAAGTGGGGAGAGGTGAGGAAGAAAGGGGATAGGGGAAAAGGGTAGGAGATTAACAAGCTCTCACCTACTGGGCACAATGTAAGGGTATACAGTACACCCCCTCACCATGAGTGAGACATTCAATTACAACTTGAACTTTACCTAACATATACAAACAATGTAACCTAATCGATTGTACCTTCCTATTAATCTGAAATTTAAAATATTACTACTAATAATGAAGTTATAAGTGTGCCCATCACCTAGTATACAGTACCTGTTAGGGTATGATTTCACCCATCTCCTCCTCCCACCTGTTTGATTTCTGTTGAGTTTTCTACCACCTTGTGTGCATGAATGCTGATCAGTTGGTTCTAATTTAACACTGAATATATGTGGTGTTTGTCTTTCCATTCTTGTGACACTTCCTTTAGGAGAATGGTCTCCATTTCCATTCAGATTGTAGCAAAAGGTATTAATTCATTTTTTATAAGTGAGTAGTACTCTATATCATAGACATTCCACATTTCATAAATTGACTCATGAATTGATAGACGCTTGGGTTGATTCCACATCTTTGCAACTGTAAGTTGTGCTACAATAAACATTCTAGTGCAAGTGCCATTTTGATAAAATCACTTTTTCTCCCCCTTTGGGTAAATAACCAGTAGTGGGGTTGCTGGATCAAATGGTGGGTCTACTTCAGTTCTTTGAGGAATCTCCATACTATTTTCCATAGAGGTTGCACTAGCAGTCCCACTCACAGGGAATCAGACTTCCTTTCTTTCTACATTCAGGCTGGCATCTATTTTTGGGGGACTTTTTGTATAAAGCCATTCTCACTGGGGTTAGGTGATATCTGATGGGAGTGATTTTGATTTGCCTTTTCCTGAGTAGTGACATTGAGCATTTTTTCCTATGTTTGCTGGCCATTAGTTTATTTTCTTCTGAATAGCTTCTGTTCATGTCTTTGGCCCACTTTCATTTAATTTTTCCCTTTCTTTTCCCCTGTGTTGTAAAATTAAACAAAGTGGCATATTAGGCAGTGTAGTCTAGCAGCAAAGGGCTTGAGCCTTGGCATCAGAAGGATCTGGGTTTTCATTTCAAAGCTACTTTGGACAAGCTTTAATATTGTTGAATATAGTTTTTCTTATCTGCATAGCAAGGATAATTACTAGTCAACCCATGGTTGCCATTACAGTTAAATGAAATTATAAACATGAGACACCAAGCAGAGTGTATCGTTCATAGAATATTCAAAGGGCAAGTTGATAACTATTTTCATGGTGACTTGAATATAACACTAAAGTAGATATCAGAATTTTGGGATACTAGAACCTGATGTATAAAAACTCTATCCCTTTGTAATAGCTCTTTGGGCTTTAATATCCAAATTTGAACGTTAAGAGTTAGATTAAATAATTTTTGAATATATAACTAATCTTTGAATATCTATCTTTGTGGCTGTAATGTTCTGTATGTCTTTAGAAAATTATTAAAGTATATAATATTTCCAATTTATGCCAATATTTAAATTCACCTAAGTGGATAAAAATAATATTTCTTTATTACTGCTAATTCTGAAAACCAGCCTCATTATTTAACTTAGTCCTTTGAATTTCCTACCACAAGTAAGTAGGCAAAATACACAGAATCACTGCCACAGAATTTGAACTTAAAACCCCAATCCACTATTGAGTTTTCAAAAATCAAACAAACAAAAACCAAACAAACTAACAAAAGACAAACTTAAAGAAAAAATTTATCTGGAAACATTTTCTAAATGGTAACATGAAGATTTTAAAATAGATTCTAATGAAATGGTGATGAAAGCTACGAATAAGAGCTCGAAGCATAGCATAAATGCTTAACCTTACCTATTTTGACAATAAAACTGGCAGAATTATTGTCCTTGAGCAGGCATCTAGGAAAGAAAAGCTCCACATAGCTATGACCCTGCTCTGTGTAGCCACATTTGCTAAATGACTTTCATGCTATTGCCTGAATAAATAGACGAGTTAAAGCAGAGGTAGCAGGTTTTTTTGCTAACATAGTGATTATAATATTTCTTATCCTTATTCATCTGTCTCTTTGCAAAGTGACCATGCTACTTTCCCAATCAAGAGGTAGAGTCTATTTCTCCACCCCCTGATCTTGTTGGCCTTGGGTTAGTTTGCTTTGACTAATAGAGTATGGCAGATGTGACATGGTCCTAGAGGTATGACAGCTTATGTTTAACCTATATTGATGTTTTGATCTCAAAATGATACGAAGTTAAGACTAGGTGCTATGAAGAAGAGAGATCTCATGGTGAGAGAGTCCCAGCCTGCATGACTGGTGAACATTTAAGGTCACCTTGGATCACCCATCTAAATGACTACAGACACAGGAGTGACTGCAAGTGAGATCAGCAGAATGGTTCAGCTTAACCCAGTTCAAATGACAACCAACAGAATCTTGAGCAAATAGATGGGCATTCTTTTAAATCCCTGTAGTTTAGGGTAGTTTGTTGTACAAGATTAAGTGATAGGGAGCTTGTTCACAAGTGAGTGTGTATACAAGACCATATGCTGCATTTAAATGGTTTCTTCCTACCTATCTATACATCAGTTTAAGTTTATTGGAACAAACAAATAAGATATTAGTTAATTACCACTCTCTAATTAAAGTAAAATATTTTTCATTATGATTAACTGGATTGCAACATTTATATATATTTTTTCCAATTGTAGGATTCTTAATTGTATTTATATTTACAATCACACATACTTATATAACAATGAAGTGAAGTGAGTCATAGTGTTACATGCTATTCATATATTTGAAGTAAATTCTTTCAAACTTCATATGTAAAGAACATATTGAATATTTCCATAATACAAGTACCAATGCTAACTGGTACTTGTATTTTTCAATATAAGAAAGGAAAATGACATGTTTTTTTCTGAATTCATTTATCAATTGAGAGAGTAAATAAATTATTTAAAACATAAATTTAAGCTGGTTGTCATGTGAATAAATATTTTAATTTTTCCAAAGCTAAGTTTAAGGTATTCTATGCAGCCAAAAAGATGGATTAAAGAGAAGTAATGAAAATAAAGTTTTCTTTTCCAAACATATTTTACTTGGAGGTCACCACTATAGCAAAACTCAGAATACAAGTCAATGCCAGTGGCAGAATGAGGTTGAATGCATGAAGCCAAGACAAAACAGAAGAGATTAGAAAGGGAGATATACATAGTGCTTGATTATTATTATTATTTTTTTTTTCTTTTCTGTAGTTCTGATCTTAATAAGATCTGTGTTGCGTTCAGCTCAGGGTAAAAACAGACATTGGAGCATAAGTTATCACCATTTACCCTGGAAAAGTCACAAACTCTATTGAGGCACTGTTAATTTAGCAGAAATATGGTAAGCTCAGTACACTAGTGGAAAAGTGAGAACTATACCTGGAGTTTGTTGAAGAGTTTACTGGAAAAACTCACTCTCCAGCTAAAGAGATATATTATCCAATATAGTCTGTTACTTTTGTTATCATAAATTAATTTTTGAGTCAACTGGGTATGAAATAAAGCCAGGTATCAATAATCCAGTATTTATGGGAATGAATCTTACCATCTAGTTACTATTAGACTTAAATCAAAGAAGTCTCCTCTTTAGCCTACAAAGCTCTATGTACATTTTCTACAATGGTGAGGTGACACAACTATTTTATGGAAGTTTGTATATAAATGTTAAAATATATTGATATTGAAAACATGATAATAATGACAGTAACACTAATAAGACTGCTATCATTCTCTCTACTAGAAGCCACTGGCAAGGGTTATTGTTATGATTTTAAGCTTGAAGATTAACCTAAGAAGTAGTTATTATTGTCATTATACAGAAAGACCTGATGTTTAGCAAGGTTAAATAGCTGCCAATTTCAACTATCTTGGCGCCAGCTCTCAATATGAAGGCTTATATTTTGTTCTCCAATAATTCATGTTAAATTGTTTTAATAAACTAAATGCAGAATAACCTCTGAATTAAGTCATCTTTACAGATCCTTACTGAAAAGTGCCAGCAAAAGAAATGTAAATCTAGTCCACCAAGACCGTAATTGGAAGAAAGGAATCCCACCACAAAAATGAGGTATGAGATACTATGGAACAAATAGTTCAAAATATTTAGATAGAATTGATATAGCAAAGCATTACCAAAGTAAAATGTGAGACAGGTATCTAAAAAAGATAAAAATAAGAATTGTGAAATTGTCCCTCATGTCAGATAACCAAAGGCAAACCTCTTGTTACATTATGGACTACTATGATGTGGAATTTCATAACGGGGTATTTTGCTGAACCCACGGAATAACTATGGGGAAGTAATCAACACCACTGTTTCTATAGCAACCCATTATAACCATGCTTAGAGCCAAGTGCTGTCTCTAAGATGGAATGATGAAAAATGGTGATGTCAGTTAATGGATTTTCTGCTTGGATTATCTCTCTTTTAAAAACAGGTACTAATGAGGCTTTATTTTATTATCCTCATGCATGTTAGCAATTAAAGCAAATATGAATCATTAATATTTTTATTTCCTTATTCAGCACATTTACTGAGCATCTACTCTATGCAAGGCCTTCTTCTATCACTGGAGATAAAAAATAGATCGACTGAAGAGAAGGAGGAGAGCTAAAATATATTCTATATTTGGAATTGGTCTGAGTACATTGCAAAAGAGTGCTACAGAATATAATAGAAGTGATATAGTAAAGACAGAATTCTGTGTATTTGGACAAGTTTAAGAAGTTTAGACTTGCACTTGGCCTTTAAAAACAAATACAATTTGGGTGACTAAAAGGAAAGAACATAAGCTACTTTACCCAAGAGGATTCACACTCATTGTTAGGTGTGATAATTTTGGTTGGTTTTGTTTTAGTATTTTAAAAATTCTTTTTGAAAAAGCACGTAATTTATACCATCTCATCTATGTATATATTTTTCTTTATAAAGTCAATAAATAATAAACCAAGGTTCATAAAGAACTACACCATGTTTCTGGTACATGTATAGCATCTACAAACTCTTTCCTTATATAATATCTTAAAAATGTTTCCATTATATTTTTTTCTATAAGTACTATAGTTTCAGATTCTATATGTAGATTTTAAGTTTTATGTTAACTTTTGTGTAAGAGATATGCCTCAATGTTAATTTCTTTACATACTAGTGTTCCGTTGTTCCAATCACATTTAAGACTACAATTAATTTGTTGAATTGTCAAAATTTAATTGACCATTTAAAGATTGGTGTAATTCTATGGTCTCTTATTCAGTCCCAGTGACCCTATGTCAGGATTTTCTCCAGTATTGAATTCTGTTGATGAATGTAGCTTTAAATTAAGACTTGAAATATGATCATTCAAGCCTTCCCATTTTCTACTTGTTTTTCCAAGAATTTTGTAGATATTTTAGTTCCTTTGTCTTTATATATAACTTTCAAAATGAGCTCCTCAGTATCTACCAAAGATGCATATTGCAATTTCCGCCGTATTACACTGAATCTATATTTTTGGCATAACTTTTAGCATAATTCTGAAAAGGAATTGTAAGAGATTTTTCCTCCCTCTTTCTGATTTTTAAGAGGAAAGCATTCATTATTTTACTATTACAAATGGAATTTTATATGAGTTTGGTTTAGATGCCTCTAATCAAGTTTATGAGGTTACTTTCTCGCATTAGTGTGTTAAGAATTTTTAATCAACAATGTATGATGAATTTTGTTGAATACTTTTTCTGCTTCTAGTAAGGTTATTACACATTCTTATTCATTTGACTTTTTTTATCTTTCTATTTCTATGGTTATTCTAAGAAGAGCTTTGTCAATTTTATTATTTTTTCTTCTGGAAACAGGATCTTTCCTTTGTTTATAAATTTTATTTTGTTCAATTTCATTGATTTTTATTATTGTCCTTTTGTTTTTCTTTCTTCTAGCTTTGATATTAATTTGTACATATTTTCCTACTGTCTTAGGATAGAATTAGATTTTTGATTTGAGAACTTTCTTCTTTTGTAATAGAACACTGTAATGCTAGAATGTTTGTGTCTGCCACAAAATTCACATTTTTTAACCCTAATCACCAATGGAGATGGATCCTTTAGGAGATAATTAGACCATGAAAGTTGAGTGCTTATGATGAGATCAGGGCCCATCTAAGAACACCACAGATCTTGATTTCTGTCCCTCTTCTCTCTGCTACGTGGGGATACCCTCGAAAGAAAGCCATCTGCAAACCAGGTAGCAGTGTCTCACCAGTACCTGACCAGGGTAGCACCCTAATCTCTGAATTTTCAGGCTCCAGAACTATGAGAAATTAATTTACGTTACTCACGTCACCCAAGCTGCAGTGTTATCATTGTAGTCACCTAGCCTGTAAGGACTTACACAAATGGTACAAATTTCTTTCTTGGCAATCCTTTGGTAACATACCACAGATTTTTGTACAATGTTATTGAATTTTGTTCCAATAAAATAATTTCTAACTTCTGAAAAATTTAGAAATTTTGATCAATGCATTATTTAGATGTTGGTTGTATTTTCTTTGCCATAAATTTGTGATTTTTCTCAATGTCATTATTTACTGATTTCTACTTTAATTCAAATATGATCAGATAATAGACTATATAATTTCAATATTATACAATGGTTTTGTAAGACTATTTTTCATATATGTGTTTATATTATAATAAACTGTTTTTGATATCTGCAAGGCAGCATAGATTAGCAGCTGGTAAAAAGAACCTGGAACTTAGGAGAAAGTTGATAGAGATATGTTCAAATTAGGACCAGAAGAGATAGCTATGATATGTTTAAGATACATGCTGAAGTAAATCCAATGTGAAATCAAGAAGAACTAAAAGAATTATACCTTTGGCCATATTGGAACAGAAGGAATGGATTTATCTATTGCAGCCCAATTCATAATTGCTAAGTAATGGAAAAAGCCCAAGTGCCCATTGACCCACGAATAGATTAATAAATTGAGGTATATGTACACCATGGAATATTATGCAGCCTTAAAGAAAGATGGAGACTTTACCTCTTTCATGTTTACGTGGATGGAGCTGGAACATATTCTTCTTAG